>JAKUCM010001552.1:0-61296 GCA_023374145.1 Lepidium sativum
AACATTTAACTTTTTTTGAAGGCAAACATGTAACTACTTAGTGAAAACACTTTCTTAATTAATTTCATATGATTCATAATTAGTTTTCTTAGAAATATAATGAATATATTGTGTGACTTGGTGTGATATTAAACTCAAACTAGTGTTCTTTTTTATCTTCTAAATATTATATATTGGCCGCTTCTAGCTAGTTATCATCTTTTAGCAAACATTTAGAATGAAATATAAAGTTATAATTAACCTTTTCGCAAACACATGAAACCGAAAAAATGGAAAAGAGTATAGCAAGTAGTCAAAGATAATTAGGTTTCATAAAGCAAAATTTGACTAATTAACACTTTGATCTATTTTGACTTGCTTTTAAATAAACAATCAAGTAAGCCTGATGAGTTTATCCTAATTATACAGAAACCAATCTAAATACATATATTAATCAATGGTAATGATAAGTGCGTGAGTTTTGTATCAAATTATTTCAAATGACTCCAAATTATGCCTTGTTAATAATCACTTAAATAATTTACAGATTTTGACTGTAATCTTTTTAGTGATGCAAAAATAAATAAATAAACAATACATGATTATTTTTCCAAAATCAAAAACAATTACGAGATTAATCAGTCCGTACTATATAATTTAGTTACTTTAGAAAAAATAACGGAAAATAGCCCTTTATATATATTTTATCAATATTTTTACAAAACTTAAATTTTACCTATAATAAAAAAATATTAAACTAAACTGAGTCTATGTCTTCATAGTGCAAAACAAATTTTTTGTAAAATATAAAATAAAAATTTTGATTTATAGTTTTTATGGTTTGTCAAAATTCTATCCATCCAAAATTCACTAAACCTGAAACAAAAAGAAAAGAAATACCAATTATTTTAGAAAAAATGATCACAAGAAATGTTTCTTTCTAACCTTTGTTGATGCAAAATCATTGATAATTGTTTCAAGATCACACACTTTCCAAAACTCCTTTTTCAATGCAAAAATTGCTAAACCATTCAACCTTTGTTGAGCCATTGATGATCTCTAAAAAATACTCTTATATTCTTATTTTTTCACTTGACGCATTCACACAACGTACTATTACAGTCATTTGTTCTTGATGACTCACATCAGATGTACAATCAAGGATAATAGAAAACTATTTTTGCCTCTTTAATAACATTATGATAGAATGTCTAACCTTAGAAGCAAGAAGAGAAATCAGCTCATTCTGAATATTATGATCAAGATAGTGATGATGTATCTTTTGAGTTTGGATGTGTCTTATATAATCCTACATAATAACAGAAACTATTCTATATAAAATTTTTCTCCAACGTTCTTTTTATTTCGCATTATCAACTGCTTGATTACTTTGAAATCCAACTTTCACGTCATTTCAAGTTCTCATATTTGTCATATTCTGCTCAATTTTCTCATGATATTTTAGTCTCTAAACAATATGTTTCCAGTCTCTTAAATATGTTGTTGCTAATAAACTTAAGTGACCATGAGACTGAAACATCTTACAACAAAAACAATACACCTTATCCTCAAGCTTTGAATAAACCAACTACTTTCTATCATACACAATTTTCTAAAATAATACCTATATGCAAAATGACTTTTTGTTTCATCATTAACATGATACAAATTTATCTCTTTTTTGGACCTTTTTCAACCAACAAATCTCTACTTTTATTATCAAAATTATTCCAATTACTAGGATCATAGATATAAAAAGAAGGAATTTGTTCATCAACATTTAAGCTCCCTATATTAGGCGGATTTGACACATTTTTTTGAGGCTCATTTACAAATTCATCTACTTTTTCACTTGAATGATCATGAGAATTCAAACTAGGTTCTCCACTAGGACTCTCACTGATTGGATTTTTCCGTTTAACAAACTTATCCATTGATCTTTTTGAGATTCTATAAATTGTTCTTGTTCTTTTTTCTCTTTATTTTGTCATTCCCACACAATACCATAATTACATAAAAATGCAATAGTATCACTTGGTAACTATGTAATGAATGTAAGAGAAAAAACTTGAAAGCAAAACCAAAATCTTGTCACATTTACACATGCTAGTAATTCCATGTATTAATCCACAAAATATTGAATTTAAAAATATTAGATGAGTTTAAATATTATATTAATCAATAATAGAAATAATGAAATTAAAATTGCAAAAAAAGTGAAGTAAAATTGCACGAAACAAAAAATTGCATAACAAAATTGATTTTGTTTCACGTAATCACATCATCATGTGATTCACATCTCTCTAAAATTCTTTTGTTTCACTCGCATATCATACTAATTGAGTCCATTAAATTGACGTGAATAGTTATTAAACCAAAAAAAAAATTCCTTAAACTAAACGGAATTATCGTTCATTCGAATCTCGATGAATAGAAGGGATGTTTTGTTCGTTTTGTGATATGTGAAAATTTTAATTTTTGATTTTACTCGTGAATCTAAAAAGGAAGAAAGTATAATTAGTTTTTCTTGTAAAAAAGAAATTTAGGTTTTTTTTTTTTGAACATTTTTCTTTAAATCAATTTTTTGTGATAGGCCATTTTTCTTAACAGATTTTTATGATGGACTATTTTTATTAAATATTTTCTATATGAGTCTTTTTATTATATTAATATATATTTATATTTTATAATAAAAATAAAAAATTTGGATTCTCTAAATTATGAACCTTAGGTGAATGCTTAGGTTGAGAGAGAGAGAGAAAGCTTAATAATAACAAAATAGATTGATGTCTAACTAGCCGTTGTATTTGAAAAGTAGGTTATTCACTTTATACGTCGTTCTCACGTACTTAAAGACTACAAAAATTCTTTAAAAAAAGTTTCATTGTGATCAGCCTATTATGAAACTATAAAGTTATTTATATTTTTATGATCAGTCTCATTGGTGATTAATTGTCATAAAACAATTGGAAAGTAAATGGGAAAAAATTAATGGATAATCATGAATCAGAAAAGAAAAATTCATTATATGATTATCAATTAAACGTCATAAGTACAGTATACTACCACATGATTTACAATTGTAAAAATCAAGTTATATTTGTCAGAATTTCTGATAACCGATAAAATTAGTTGATTGATGATTATCTTTTTTTATTCATATTAATCATGTAATATATGAACAATATAAACAATTAATTTGAATATAAAAAACATCGACTAAAGAACAATTAATTTGAACATAAGAAAGAAAATATAACCATCTATATGGGGCACAACTAAACCTAAGGAACAACTTGAATTTATTATAGCTAGTTCTAAAAGCAAACTAACTTAATAGAACATTTCTAACTAAGCAAACTTCTCGGCAAAAGGATCAAAGTAAACAAGGAAGATGAGATACCACTACACCATCTGAGAAGCTCAATGGCATAACTTGACTAGATTGCAAGCACCCGACTACATTGAAAACCAAAAATTAGTTTTAAACACACCGATCGCCTCAAAGATTAGATCTGTCGCCACAAAAAAAAAATTACCAAGAATATAACCAAAAGGGTGAACGGAGACAAAACGAAGCTATTCATCACCATTCACTAATAAACAATCTAAAAACTAGAGGAAAAAGCTTCGGCGACTAATCAAATATGTAATTACTAATATGAGCTAAAATATCTTTTATTATCCTACCAATCTATTAAAATGTATGATGTTCGACCGGTGACACTGTTTGAGACAATTTTTTTTTAAAAGTGGTTGAAACAAAATAACATATCGCTAATATTGGTACAGAATTTTTTATAAGAAAAATCATTAGAAACCTAATATTAATCGGTAATGTTACAACTATGAAACATATTACGATACAAATTAGTATGTAATCTTTATTTATATAACTATTTTTAAAAATATGTAATAATATATTGTTTAACAATATATATATATATACATATTATTATAGTTATTTTAAAATAATATTTACATATTAGTTGTCTATTTTCTAAATGTAATAACATTGCAAGTGACATTTAGCATAGTGGTAGGTGGTAAGTGCATAAGAGGCATGCACACTTGCACATCCTGGGATCGAGTTCCCCCACTTACATTTGCAAAAACTTGATTAATGGGTCGATCATTTATGGCCCAATGTTGACAAAAAAAAAATGTAATAACATTGTATCATTTATCGATAATATGCCTAATATATCTACAATTTGGTTACAACTACATTTCATATATATTGTTAGTTGTTGTTTCAGATTTTTCTATCTCATTGAAAGATAAAAAAAAAATTCTGGTATATGTGAAATTTGTTTTATCTTGAAAAAATTATCATATGATACAAAAATTATGAAGAAAATTGTATTATTAACTTTATTATTAAGTTCAATTCATAAAGTGTCATTGTTAATAAACTTTAAATAAATGTTGTTTTTCAAATGGTCATAAATAAGTTTGCTTAAAAAATATTTGTCAAATAACTATAAATAAATCTAAATGATCATTTAGAACAATAATTTCATACACTGATTTTAAATAGTATTGATTGGTAGCAAAATAAGCATATTATTTACAAAAGTTATTTTAAATTTAACCAATTAAACCCTATAAATAAGTTCAAATTATTATTTACAAACCCTTGTTTCAACCACTAATTTCAAATAAAATACTGATTAGTAGCAAAATAAACATATATTGCAAATGAGTCTTTAAATATAACCAATGAAACTGGAGAAGTAATAAATCTATATAAATATAAGATATGTAAATATTACATATTATTTTCGATCTTATAGTTATGATTTATATTTATTGAGCGAGAAAGATTGAAAAGTGAATTAGGTAGATAACCAAAAAGTTTCCTAATTATGTATCTACCACAACCTATAATCATAGGTTTCTTCTCATTTTTCTAATTTTGATAATACCCTATATTGTATACGTAAATCTTTAATATTCTGATTAATTTTTATGATTGGTTCAACCAATTATAATTTAATATTTTAATGGAAACGTTTATCAATGCAAAAGAGAAGCATAATAGTTTCTTTATCCAATCCAATTATCTACATAATATCATTTAACATCCATATTAACTTCCAAACAAATTACTCTTATTATCTTAATGTTTATCAGATAATATGTATGTATTTAGTTGAGGTTAATGATTTTTTGAACTGCTTTTTTATATTGTTTGTCTTTTGTTATGTTATCATCTAACATGACAATATATTTACGAGTTATTATCATAAATATGATAATATCATACTTAATATGTATGATGATTAGCAGATACAATTATCAATAATTTGATTTAGAGGGTAATATAAGTGATGATTGATAACATTATTCTAACATTGTTTGTCTTTTTTATGTTATCATCTAACATTATTATATGTTCCCGGGTTATATAATATAATAAATAATCGATAAGATTATATTAACAGGTATGATTAGTAGAAACGGTCATCGACAGTTTATTTTAGACGGTAACAAAAGTAATGGTTGATAATATTATACTAATATATATAGTGATTAGAAGTTACAATCAATAACAATTTGTTTGAGATGGTAACATAACCTATGATTAATAACATTGGACTTAAACAATAACATGTGTTTTAGATGATATTTTAAAGGATTATTGTTAATATTATACTTAAACATAAAAAAAGAATCCATCATATTTTTATATATATACGTCACGTCAATATATGGTAATGATGATTGTGTTCCTCACAAGACAAGGGTAAATTCGTCGAATCCCACTATCATAGATGTTAGATTATTAAATTAAAATTAAAATTATGTTATCTACTTAATTTTCAAAGACTTTTTGGTTATCTACCCAAATTTTCTTAAGATTAAATTTATAAAAATGAAGAGTTAAAAGATTTATATTCGAGAAAAACCTCGTTTAATATAAACCCTCCTTACATCTAAATTTAGAACAGAACATGATCAGATTTGGGATGTTACAGAGTTCAGATAACTGATATATTCTAGATTTGATATCTAGTACAATATATGTATACTGATATCGGATACAATCTTTTGAAATTGAGTTCATTGATGGAATGATGGTTAGTTTGTTACTTCTGTGTACTTTTTTGCTGAAGTGAAATCTTTGAGATTTGAGGAAACGATTAAATAAAAATAAACTGTGGAAGTCGCGCAAGAGAGAGAGTAGGCATGCGTAAGTGAAGTTAATGATGAGAAAGTGTTTAAACTGGAACATAAAAGTTAAGGCGTGGCTCTTGTCAGCTTCATTAACTTCCCAACTCTAATGACTTTCTTTTTCTTTCTTTTTTTTCTGCGTAAATATGGATTAGAAAGCAAACTTAGTTAATAGATGTTTAAGACATTAATCAAGAATAACGAATGTTGTTTTTACTATTTCGAAAGTACCTTCCCGACCAAAAGAAATCCATCAGACCAAATAACGATCTGCGGCTACGAATCAATGGATAAAGAGCACTTAGATGCTTTCTCTTCACCTCTTTTTCTATTTACATATATTCATTTTTTTTTCTTCTTTTGCACGGTTTTGTGTTCTCTAAAAGGCTGATCCTATTAAAGAACATATATAATATACAACAGAGAATATTGAAAAGTATCTGAAAGATTTACCAACTTTTTCTTACGAGACTCAGTTTCAAGAAAAATTGAACTTATAAAACAATATATTGTAGAAAATAGAACACAGCATATTTTAATCCAACTTTAAAAGAAAACTATTGTCTTCCTCAAAAGCTGCTATTGCTGCAATAAAGTATCTTTTTCATCAATCTCTTTTTATTCACTTCGTTAAAAGGAAAAACAAAAATAAAAGAATAGACGAAAGTAAAATATCTTGTCCTTACGATAACTTATGATTCCTTTCAACTAAACATCAATCACTACAATTCGTGCCGTCTTGGGCAGAGTCTCAAACCCAATGCTTCACACACACATTTAATATTAAAATCTTTATTAAAATATATTGACCAAACCGAATTAAACCGAACCAACTTTTTTGGGCTCGTATTACGTAATGGGCTTAAAGCCCAATAAGTGAGTAAGAAAAAAGGTAAACGGGTTTACAAGCCTTTTGAACCGGGAAGATCAATCCACTGAAGCTCGATCTCGACTTCTCCACGCTCAACGTTACGAAGTCGGAGACAAAAGTTTTGAACTATTCGATCGTTGATCCAACGGATGTAACTATCTTCAGCTAAACAGTTACCACGCTTCGGATTGATTGTGGATATGATGGTTCCTTCTGGTAAACCGGAGAGTTCCATTCGTAAAGCTTCGATGTATGGTTTCAAATCGATCTCTGCGTCTCCCATTTTGTCGTCTTTGCTAAACATGTCGTGATCATATACAATCTGTTTTCAACCAAAAGACGATGTTGTGGTTTTGTTAACCGGTCCGGTTTAGAAAGTAGTAAGTTAATTAAATGAAGATTTTTTAAAATAAGCACTTTTCATCCAAAATTTCAAAACAAAGAAAACTAATCCTCACGTAATTAGAGATTTTAAACATGAAAAATTACATTTTTTTACAAACTACTAAACTCTAAAACAAAAACAAGTATACGTGCAAATGACTTTTAGCATAGTGGCATGCAGTAATTCTACATCAGCCAGTTCATTTGTACAACCAGTGATCGAATCCTCCGTCTACATTATGTAAGAATTTGGCTATTGGGCCGATCAGTTGTGACCCAATATAATTTGCCGTTGACAAAAAAGAAAAAAACAAGTGTAGGTGAAAATATATTTATAACTATTATTTTTAATTTCATCCCAAAATCTATTCGCTACACTTGTAGTTGAGTGAAATCGATCTTTTGGTTTCCGAACCAATCAATACTGGGACCCTGAATCATTTAAACACGAGACTGAAAATGATTTCAGTTATTTTCTATAATATTTATTGTGGTCAAAACATTTTTTTTTTGTAATTATTTTTAAAAAACCAAGAATATGCATAAATTCATTAGCATTACTCAAATCATTTTCTAAATTTTCAGAAAAGTAATTAGATTTGCGAATTTACCAGATTAAGCGGGAGATTAGGGTCGGTGACTGTGAATGTCAAATTTTCATCCCAAGTTGGATTTACGTTTTGCTTCACAACTTTGGTTTTGAGTTTCTGCAAAAGAAATTTGACTTTTTAAGTCTGAAACGATTTGTAGAAACGTAAAGAGAGAAAGAGAGAGAACCTGACGACCTAACTTGAGAACCACGTAAGGATCGCTACTAGAGATATCACGTACGGCGAGGTTGATACCGCGTTTGACTCGAACGCGAAGGATACCTAACAGATTATCCATTAACGACATTTTTTCCTGTGATGATTGATTCAAACTAACGAATCAGAAATTGTAATGCGGTTTCTACTCGAATAATGTTAATGATTATTATAAGGGGCGAAATATTCATTGATTCGATTGTTGAATGCACTTTTTTTTTTTTTTGTTATCATCACGTTATTAGTATGATTAGTTATAACGTGAGGACCGCTTAAACGCAAGTTCGTGGGACTCATATTCTTTTTATAATTTATAAGGAATAAAAATATAAATTGCATATTTCAACGATCATGTTAATTCATGTTCGGTATATTGAGTTTATGATAATAAGAAAAAAGCCAGACATGCAACTCATAAACACAAACATATTTTGCAGGCCATGTTTTTCTTTCTCTTTTTTGGACATTAGAAAAATAAAAGAATTAAAAGGACTTATGCAATTTGTTTACCAGTATGAGCAATATTGATCTTCAGAATATGTGATCACAGTTAATGGTTATTTGACTTACGATATATAATTTTTTAATTAATTATATAGTTTTGACTTAAATATGATGAAGTTTTTAAAATTTAACAAATATAATCGTAGGTCTAGTAGTAGTACGTGTTTGTTAATGAAATAAGTAGTTATCTAACAGGCAAACTTAGACCATCATTATCAAAAGTTTTTTAAAGGTTTCTTACTTTATTTTATTATTAAAAATTTAAGAAACTTTTAAAAAATCTTATGAAAATTTCTTATTTAAGAAACTTTTTAATGGTTTCTTAGCTTATTTAATTATTTTATTATTAAAATATATTTTTTAATTTACATTTTCTCATATATAATCATTTAATAATATTTAAGAAACTCTAATAAAAACTTTCCATGCTCTTATATAATAAATTTAACATCCAGACTTTAGCACCAAATTTAATACGCAGACTTCGACAACAGATTTATCATGTCGACTTCATCAGCGACTTCGTAACTAAAGTTTTCAAACTTGGTTTCAAACCAATAAAATTAAACACATGAATTAAAATATTGTGGATCTTCACTAATTGAGGTTGACTGTTTCCAGTTCTGAATTAAAATATTGTGATTATGTTGCAGATAACTACTCTTTGGCATAGTGGGGGTAGGATGACACCAAAGTTTTTTTTTTTTTGTTAACGGTAAATTATGTTGGGCCACACCTGGCCGGCCCAATAGCCAAATTCCTACATAATGTAGGCATAGAGACTCGATCTCAGGTTATGCAAATGCGCTGCCTTAAGTGGACTTACCAGCTGCCACTAGGCTAGATGCCATTTGCTGACACCAAAGTTAGAGCATGAAGTTATTAATTAGGAATCTCTTACAATAAAATATTAATGATTTTATAAGATTTTTTTTCTTATTTACTTTTTTTTAAAAAAGGTTTCAATCAAATAAAACTATATGACGTGAGAATATTTCAATGAGTGAGTAAAAAATTTCTTGAAACTTATATAAGAGACCTTTATTTTTTACCTCAATTTTAATTATTTTAATAATTTTTTAAGTAAAAACCTTAATATAAGATATGCGTTGGAATTGGTATTAGTCCTATAGAAGTGGGATGTTTTTTTATTTTTATTTTTTATTTTTTATGTCAACGACATATTAATTGGGCTACAACTCGCCGGCTCAGTAGCCAAATTTTTACATAATGTAGGCAAGGGACTTGATATTTGGTTGTGCAAATGAGCTGCATTAAGTGGATTTACCGCCGGCCATTAGGCTAAGAGCCATTGACGGAAGTTTTTATTCTGATGAGTATTTTTTTTATTAAAGACTTAATAGGCTCTCGACCTTTATTTTGTTTGGTTTTAATAAACTCATTAGAGCCTCTTTTATTTTAAGGTGATAAATAATTAATCAGAAAATGATCAATTTATTGCTCAGTTTTTTTCGTTATGCTCAATTCTACATAAATTTTTAAATTTGATATTTTTTTGGAATTTAGTGCAAAAAAATAAATTTTCATAAATAAACTTTTTGTTTTGTGCTAAAATACATATTGACCAAACTAACTGTTAGTCAACAGTTAATAATCTGTTTTAATGATACTTAGAAGCTGATGTGACATATTCCAGCGATGACCCGGTGCAAAAAAGCCAATTTCTATTGAATTTTTTTCTGTTCGTGCTGATTTATATATGAATATATGGACTTAGTATTTTTCCAAAAGGTTGATTAGTAGAGCCTTGTGCTATTTTAAAAGCTAATAATATCTATTACTTGAGCATTAAAGAAAGCATAATGCTCTCTTAATGATCTCTAAATGCTCTATAACTCAAGTACTTCTAAATAAAGCTTTCCCTAAGATTAATTTGTTTCTCATCGTGCGGTCGATGGCAGCCATAAGAGAAGCACAAGAGGTTGAAACCGTTGTAAAAATCAAGGAGTTCCGTTCTCGCCAGATCACGTAGATAGTGACTTGAAGGAGTAGCTTCAAGATAGTCCTAACTCGCGGTGTTGCAATTATGTTGAAAGAAAGCAGAGTGATAACACTTTGGAGAGTGTTAGGAGAATTAGACAAAATCTTGCAAGCAAAAGCATTCTAGATGTGATTCGAAAAGGAAGAAGTGAAGAAGAGGTGTTCATGTTTTTCCTCGTCTGTTGAGCATAAGGTGCATGTCGGAGAAACAGAGAGACCCCAACCACGAATTTTATCCTTTGTCGGCAATCTACCAAGTGCTGCTAACCAATTCATGAATGAATATCTTGGTATATGTTCTTTGAACCAAATAGCCTTTGTCCAATCAAGAGTAGGTGAAGGTGAGCGCAGACATCTCCAAGTAACACTAGTGGAGAATGTGCTCTTATAGCTGTTTTTAGATCCCAAGAGATATGCCTCAAGAGGAAGCGGTCCTCACCATTTGATCTGTTGACGAGTATATAAAAAGTAAGACAAGAGAGTCCCAAACAACAATAACTCGGCTTGTTGTGCTGTTAACAAAAGAACGCTAACTCCTTAGCAATGCTTCAGATATCCTCCTAGAGTTATGTATATGAGTTTCCACAAAAGCTCCGAAAAGTGGTCGGTTGGTGTGGATCCAAACTTTGGACATGGCTTGCCTCCTTCTACTATGAGGCCACACACATTCCAAACAAAAAACATGGGATTAGTTTGAATTTTTGGCTTTGAAGTCGCTTTTCTTGCGGGTTACAAAGAAGAAATCATAATCAGACACATGCTTTTTTGATTAGTCATTTGAGCTGAAAATGGTTCCCATCGTAGCTACAACTTGAGGTACAAAGTTTGGCGAAGTAGAGAGAACAATGGTCAGGGAAGCTAAAGGAGCACAGTCTAGAGGTGCCAAAGGGTCCTCTGGAGCAGGCATAGTCGGATTTGAAGGAACAAAAATCTGCTATGTCGGAGTTGAGCTGAGTACTGTCTTCAGAGCACCCGCTCTAGGAGAGTCTGATTTTTCAAGCTTCAGAATCTATGTGCCGCTGCATTTTAAAAGAGCTGGGGAGGGTTCACAGGGCAGAGATTTCCTTTTTCTTCTGGTTTGGACTGACCTTGACGGGATTGAGAATTTGCCTTCTTCTCACGAGCAGGGGTTAGAGAGCGAGCATGAGTTCTGCGTGAGAGAGAAGGTTGAGACTTCTCTAGACAATGGATAAGATCATGACCAAAAATCTTACATTCATGGAACTTTGGCGGCAACCATGGATATGAGATAATGATTTAAAATTCACGACCATCAGAGAATCCAAAGACTAACTTGTTGGGGAGATTCTGCATAAACTCAAATTCAATAAGGATTTTAGCCACATGAAATGATTCGCGTCTGGCAGTTTGAGGTGATAGAGACATTAGGGGATTGTTAGTCTGCCCACTGCAGTCGCGATACGACTCAGACTTTCTAAGATAAAGAGAATGTAGGGGATTCCCCATAATTTGACCATTACTTGTGCCTTCATCATTGGTTCCATTGTCAGAGTCGCATCTGAAGACCATGGAGAGACTAGCATTGGAACTCCCGCTATGTTCCACATGTTTCTCGAGAGAATACTTGTCCGAGCACCAGCATTTGGTGATTTTAGAAGAAAATCCCCATCTCCTAGCTTGTGTACAAAGATTCGGGGCCTCGACCTAGCCCATATAACATTTGTCACTCCAATGGTTCGTCCCATGTCTGGAGGATGAGAAATCGAGCAAAGACATAGTCCTTAAATTCCTCTCTTGTAGTAACTAAGTTTTCCTTATGTATAAGTATGAACAGAACCCCTGAGATGTTCGTGGTTGGAGCTCCCATGGACTACAAGGAGGAGGGCTTAAATAGACCAGACTAAGCCTTCTGCTTTGATTCAGCAGCTGAATTAGAAGATTTATTTGAGCCCAATGGAGGAGCTGAGGACTCCTCGGGAGTCGAAATCACCTTAGTGCCCACTTGAGGCTCAAGGACCGAAGTTTGAGAAGGTTCTCAACCTTCTGAAGCACTAGCCGGCGTCGAAGAAGAGGCTTGACAAACAGGTGAAGAGTTGGCGGCTACAGTTGGAGTAGACATTTTCAGGTTTGAGACATCTTGCGGAGGAAGATAGAGCTTCTTTGGTTTACAGGGGGTTTTGCTTGGGATTCGCCGGAGGACGGGAGACAATCAGTATGGAAGCCTTTTTACGCCTCCGGACCATTGCGCGAGAGCACCGTCAAGAGGACCCTCAAATCGCCTTAACAAACACCGTAGAACAAATTTATATTTCTTTACATTTTTACTACTATTATACCCTTATTAGTAGGTTGAGCTTACCTACTCCAGTGCCGCTGTACCATATAGTATGAGCATACAAGCGTTGACACATTGAACTCAGCTTCTACTACAATAACATGTGAACAGGTCTGCATGTGAACAATGTATTTGCATCAAACACACCACACTCATACTGTTCTTGTGAAGCAATGCAAAAACATATCTGTAACTATCACAAATGTAATTACCAACATAGTAAAGTGAATATTTTTACAATAAGTTTATTAAGACATATTTGTGATGTGAAATGACCGTAATGTAGTTTATTAAAGACATGCACTATCTCACATCCATTAATCAAGTTCAATTATCTATATTATGTATGAACTTATTAATAAACCGGTCAGTTGTGGCACACTTTTAACAAAAAAGGAAGAAAACCTATTTGTAATCAACGACACTAAATATAATATTGAAAAGTATTCATGATTAGATTCTAGTTATGGAATAATATAAAACGATGATATGAATAAATAATTTTCAATGATAAACATGTTCATAATCATCCAAGTTAATATTAAATTTAATATTAACAATTAAATTATCATAGATTAAGAAGTGTCATTGCTTCTTATATATAAATTTTTTTTTTCTAAAAATGATTAAAAATTATTTTAAATAAAAATATTATATTAAATTATTAATTTAAATTATAAAATGAGATATGGAAGGAGTGAGGAGTTTATAAGAACATACATTGATTTTAGATAATGCTAGTAACAATTATTCAATGCTAGACATTGTCAAGTTTCAACAGCTTTTGAAAAATGATTTATTGTGTAAAGAGAAAAATTTTCATGTCAAATGTTCAACACATATTATTATTTTTTCATTGTGCAAGTCGGGATAATAGATTGGTAATTTTGTGTATAAAATTAGATAAAGTATCAAGTAGATTCAAGCTTCTAAGTCTAGTGAGATTTTATTTGAAACATATGTGGAAATAGTTGGTATAAGATTGAAAACTGGTTTGCTGCTAAATATGCCAACATTATGGAATTCTATATACAAGATGGTTAATAGGGCTTTGAAGTATTAATTTGTTTTTTATAATCTCAAAGTCACTAATTCTAAAAATTACAAATTTCTCTCTATAGACGAGGAAAATGTATGAGAAAAGATGATGTGTGACTCTTTGAAACCGTTTGATGAATTCACTTATCTTACCTGAAATTTGTGCTTTAAGCAAGTTTGAAAGACTTGGAGCTAGTTAAAAAAGTGTGAGACTAATGCTCATGAGATTATAAGAGAAATGAGCATTTTTATGCAAGAAAAGTTTAATGAGTATTGAAAAGAATATATATGATTTAAATATATCAAAAATTGATTATTTTTAGTGTGTTGGTTAAAATGATCGAGATAATTAATTTGGTATTAGGGGTTAGATCTCTCTATCTTATAGTTGAAAGATTAAAAAGAGTATTAGGAAGTAAACTCTAGGTTATTGATTAAGTTTTGAGGGAATTGCAAAAATGCCCCTCTAGAAGATATTTTCAACATTGCTCTCGTTTTTTTCTTACTTTTTCTTACTTTTTCAAATCTACCATTCACTAATGGATAATGAACGAAATTGCCCCTCATCTTTTTCTTGGCTTTTTCTCACGACTTCTTTCCTTTACGATTTCTCTCAATTTACCTCTCCATAATTTCAACACTCCCTTTTACGATTTATTTTCTCGTCCTTTTCAAAGGTTTTGAAAATTTAGGACTAATTAGAATTCTTTTTCAATTTCTTCGCTGTGTATAGTCAGATTCATAAATTTTCTAGGGTGTAATTTCCTCCCTTTTGCCTGAAAGTTATGTTTCCTGTTACACCACTTGTTAAACTAATTGATCTATCAAAGAATAAGTAGCAGAATCTAGATTGTCGTGAAATGCACAAATCAAAATAAGATCGGTGCTTCCAATTGCTTGTTAAGTGAAATCAGTGCTCGTGGATGGTGACTAAGTGGAGACTGTTGAAAAATGATTCAAATTACAATCAATGATTTCAGTTACATGTTTTGCTAGTTTTTATTTCTAATCAATTGGGGGTTTCAGTTTTTACTTTTAATTATAGGACATAATGAGTTCATGAGTGTAGTGGGGGTTGTTACATTTTTTTCTTATAACTTCATGTTGTCTCTTTCATTTTCCATTATCAGAGAATAAAAGATTTTCAGCAAAACTTTCTTTGTGTTCTTTGTTCTTTTCTTACTTTGTTTCTTCTAGTGTTTTGTCTCGTAACAACATTGTGGTATCAGAGCTATGGCAGCCAATGGATCAAATCAGCAAGGTACGGTTCCGATATTTAAAGGTGAAAAATATCACCTTTGGAGTCTCAAGATGAAGACGATGTTCAGATCTCAAGAAAGTTGAGATTTGGTGGAGAATGGATTTGAAGATGCAAATCCTGCGGAACCTGATCAGCAGTTACGAGAGAGACGCAAGAAGGATGCAAAGGCGCTGTTTTGGATCCAGACGGCTTTGGAGGATGATATCCTGTCACGGATCTCAGCGGTGAATACATCTCACGAAGCCTGGGAAATTTTGAAGCATGAGTACATGGGAGATAAGAAGGCGGTCGCTGTCAAGTTACATACTCTTTGTCATCAATTTGAAACGCTTTTGATGAAGGAGAATGAGACGATGCAAGAATATTTGGCGAGAGTTTCCGCTGTTGTCAACCAAATGAAGTCTTATGGTGAATTCTTGTCAAATGAAATTGTTGTGAGTAAAGTTCTTAGGAGCTTAACTCCAAAGTTTGAATATGTGGTACCTGCAATCATGGAGGCAAATGATATGAGTACATATACCTTTGACACCATGATGAGCTCGTTGATTGGTCATGAGGATCGTCTTGGTAATAAGACTGAGAAAAGTGAAGCAAAAGCTTTCCAAATGAAGGGAGAGTACTCTGGTTAGAAGAATGGCAGCAGTTCTGGAGCTGCAGGTAGAGGACGAGGGAGATCGAGAGGTCGTGGAGACCATGGAAGAGGCAGAGGAAGAGGTTATTATGATAACTCAAGAGGTACCAACAAAAGTGACATTCAATGTCATTATTGCAGGAAGTATGGTCATAAGCAGGCCGACTGTTGAAAAAGGCAAAAAGAAGAAAAGCATGCTAGCTTTGTTGAGCAAGAAGATGAGCAGCCTCAACTTTTTATGGCAATTAAAAGTGAGGAAACGTCCAAATATGTGTGGTATTTGGATAGTGGTTGTTCAAATCACATGACGGGAACCAAATCTTTGTTCAAAGAGTTAGATGAGTCCTACAAGCTTAATGTGAAACTTGGAAATGACAAAGAAGTTCAAGTTGAAGGTAGAGGAGTTGTGGCTATCCAGAATGGTCATGAGGTGAAGAAGGCATCAAACAATCTATTTCCATTGAAAATGTCTTCTGTTGAAACAAGTGCTTTGGTCGCTAAAGTTTCTGATATTTCAAAGTTGTGGCATTTGCGGTATGGTCATCTATATGAGAATGGGTTAAGAGTGCTCAATCAAAAGGATATGGTTGTTGGCTTACCAAAGATTGATGCTCTTAAGTTGTGTGAAGGCTGCATATATGGGAAACAAACTCGCAGGTCGTTTCCAGTAGGAAAAGCAAAGAGAGCAACTCAATGTCTTGAGATTGTTCATGCTGATTTATGTGGTCCGATGCAGACCGCATCTCTTGGAGGCAGCAAGTATTTTCTGATGCTGACAGATGACTACAGCAGGATGAGCTGGGTGTATTTTCTTGAATCGAAAGGAGAAGCGTTCGAGATGTTCAAGAAGTTCAAGGCTCTTGTGGAGAAACAAAGTGAGCAGCAAGTTAAGGTGTTACGAACTGACAGAGGAGGAGAGTTTACATCTACTGAATTCAATCAATTCTGTGAGAAAGAAGGGATACACCATGAGCTTACTATAGCTTACACACCAGAGCAAAATGGTGTAGCGGAAAGGAAGAACAGAACTGTAGTGGAGATGGCTAGAAGCATGTTAAAACAAAAGAATCTACCTAATCAGTTTTGGGCAGAAAGTGTGAGGACAGCAATGCACTTGTTGAATATATCTCCTACAAGAGCAGTCTTAAACAGAACACCATATGAAGCTTGGTGTGGCAGGAAACCTGGGGTGAGTCATTTAAGAGTTTTTGGTAGTGTTTGCTACTCTCTTATAGATGTTCATAACAGGAAGAAGCTTGATGAAAAATCTGAGAAATGCATTTTTCTTGGATATTGTTCACAATCTAAAGGTTATAGATTGTACAATCATGTGAGTGGGAAGATTGTTGAGAGCAGAAATGTTACCTTTGATGAGGAAGCGGTTTGGACTTGGCGTGAAGGTGGAAATGGTGAGCTTGTAGAAATTTCCATTGACAACATTGATGAACAAGAAGAGAGTCAAAATCCAGCACACTCTGTAGCTAATACACAAGCAAGCTCAGCGCCTAGCTCACCTAGAGTTAATGGGGCAAGTGATGGAGAAGGAAATTCAAGCACAAGTCCACCTCAAAAATTCAGATCACTGCGAGAAATTTATGAGGAACAACATGCATTTTTTAGTGCTGATCCAGTGACAGTTAATGAAGCAGATAAGAATGAAGAACGGCAAAAAGCGATGGAAGAGGAGATCGCTTCTATAGAGAAGAATCAAACATGGCAGCTGGTTGAGCTTCCTAGTGATAAACATTATATTGGTGTGACGTGGGTGTTTAAAACTAAGTATCATGTAGATGGCAGCATTCAAAAGTATAAGGCAAGGCTGGTGGTTAAGGGGTATGCACAAGAATATGGAGTGGATTATGAAGATACTTTCTCTCCGGTAGCAAGGTTTGACACTGTAAGAATTCTTCTTGCCTTAGGAGCTTATATGCGTTGGCCAATATACCAGTTTGATGTTAAGTCAGCTTTCTTGAATAGTGAGCTACTTAAAGAGGTTTATGTTGATCAGCCTGAAGGTTTTGTAGTTTATGGCAAAGAGGGTTTCGTCTACAGGTTGTATAAGGCTCTTTATGGGCTTAAACAAGCTCCCAGAGCTTGGTACAACAAGATTGATTCTTTCTTTGCAGATTCTGGCTTTGAAAGAAGCAAAAGTGAGCCTACTCTCTACATAAAGAAGCAAGGTGAAGGAGATATCCTTGTTGTGTGTTTATATGTAGATGATATGATTTACATGGGTTCTAGTGCTTCACTTATTGCTAAGTTCAAAGCTAGTATGATGGAGAAGTTTGAGATGACAGATCTTGGGTTGTTGTATTTTTTCCTTGGTCTTGAGGTTAAGCAAGTGGAAGATGGGATTTTTGTGTCTCAACATAAGTATGCTTGTGACTTGCTTAAAAGGTTTGACATGACAGGTTGCAATGCTGTAGAAATTCCTATGAATGTCAATGAGAATCTGCAAATGGACGATGGAACAATGAGTGCAGATGCAACAAAATTCAGGAGTTTAGTTGAAGGTCTTATCTATCTAACTCACACAAGACCAGATATTTGTTTTGCTGTGAGTGCAATTTCTAGGTTCATGCACAATCCGACCAAACATCATTTTGGAGCAGCAAAGAGGTTGTTGAGATATATTGCAGGAACAGCAGACTATGGCTTATGGTACAACTCAGTTTCAGAATTTGAATTAGTTGGATTCACAGACAGCGATTGGGCAGGCTGTGTGGAAGATAGAAAAAGTACCTCAGGACATGTTTTCAATCTAGGTTCTGGAGCAGTTTGTTGGAGTTCAAAGAAGCAGAGAGTGACAGCTTTATCATCATCGGAAGCTGAGTATACAGCAGCTACTGCAGCATCATGTCAGGCAGTTTGGTTAAGAAGAATTTTGGAAGACATCAAGCAAGAACAAGTGAAGGCAACAACAATTTTCTGTGACAACAAGGCAACTATAACAATGACCAAGAATCCAGCATATCATGGAAGAACAAAGCATATATCCATCAAGGTCCACTTTATCAGAGACTTGGTTAGTGAAGGGTCAATTGTTTTGGAGCATTGCAGCACAAACGAGCAGAGTGCAGATGTTCTTACAAAAGCATTATCGAAGAAATAAGTTTGACTACTTCAGAAGTAAGCTTGGAGTGTGCAAGTTTGAATCAAGGGAGAGTGTTGAAAAATGATTCAAATTACAATCAATGATTTCAATTACATGTTTTGCTATTTTTTATTTCTAATCAATTGGGGGTTTCAGTTTTTACTTTTAATTATAGGACATAATGAGTTCATGGGTGTAGTGGGGGTTGTTACATTTTTTTCTCATAACTTCATGTTGTCTCTTTCATTTTCCATTATCAGAGAATAAAAGATTTTCAGCAAAACTTTCTTTGTGTTCTTTGTTCTTTTCTTACTTTGTTTCTTCTAGTATTTTGTCTCGTAACAACAGAGACTTGAAGTGTTTAAGTTTAATAATTAAGTTCAATAACTCGTATGTTTTTTTTGTTTCGTTTACGTTTGAGGTTTGTTTCATTTTCTGAGTTTGTAAGGTTTTATATAGCCAATGTTTTCTATGAATAAAGTTTCTTTCAATTCTCTTCCTTCTGCCAAATTAATATTTGGTATCAGAGCCTATACAAAGAACGCGTGAGTATGTGAGTGAAAAAGGTATGAGATGGCTTTATCGGAGAAGTTTGTTTAACCTGCGATACCGAGATTTGGTGGTCACTATGACTTCTGGTCCATGATGATGGAAAATTTCTTGACGAGAAAAAAATGTGGAGACTAGTTAAAGAAGGTATTCTAGGTTCTGATGTTGGTTCAAGTGAAGCACAAAAAAACCAGTAGAAGATGCGAAGTTACGTGACTTTGTCTTTTCCAATCGATTGACAGGGAGATATTAGAGACCATTCTTGACAAAGAAACGTCTGAAGCCATATGAGATTCTATGAAGCAGAAGTACCATGGGTCTTCTAAGGTGAAACAAGCACATTTACAAGTTTTGAGATGAGAGTGAGAACTGCTAACAATGAAGGAAAGTGAACAGATTGACAGTTTTCTTAGGAGAATTCTAAGTGTGGTAAACAAATTGAAGATTAATGGTGAATCAAGAAACAGTAGTGAGTAAAATTATGAGATCTTTACCTCCTAGATTTAACTATGTTGTTTGTTCCATTGAAGAGTCGAATGATTTGAGTCTGTTAAGTATTGACGAACTTCATGGAAGTTTGCTTGTTCATGAGCGTCGTATGTATGATCCCAAAGAAGATGAGCATGTGTTGAAAATAACTCGAGAAGAAAGAGTTATAAGAGGCAAAGGTCGCGGTACATCCAAAAGTGGTAGAGGTCGAGTGAGAGGACGATCTAGCTTCAACAAAGAGACGACTGAGTGCTTTAAATGTCCCAAGTTAGGCTATTTTCAATATGAGTGCCCAGAGTGGGATAAAAGCTCGGAAAATACACAAAGATGGCTGTGGTTAGAAAATGAAGTATAAGAATACAAGTTCATGACATTACTCAGGTGATTTGAGATGTTTATTACATACCTGAACTAAAAAATAATTTCCTAAGTATTGGTCAACTACAAGAAAAAGGTGTTTCAGTCCTGATACAAGATGATAAATGTAAGGTTTTTTATCCAAAGAAGGGGATAATCTTCCTTATCCTGTTTATTTTCAGCTTGCATGCAGATAGAATGGTTCTTATTGGCCATTGAAAGCCTCAAATAAAACATTTTGTTATAAGAAAAGATGTGGTTTTTTGAAGAAGCAAAAGGCTGGGATTGGGAGCAAGACAATTCAAAGGTAACTCCAGACACTTTAAATTGGGAATCAGAGGAAGCTCAAGAAGGTGATTTATATCATTCACGTGATACTGAAGTTGATATTGATGTTGACACTATCAATCCACGTGTATCGGATCCTGAGAATGCTCCAATCCAAGGGAGGGGTTTACGTGAAAAGAGGAGATCACAATAGATGGACGATTATGAAGTTGGAGAGGACACACTTGATTAAAGTATTAATGTAATGATAGTGGTGTTAATGATCACAAAAATGATCCCTTGACATTTTCTGATGCTGAGAAGTACGAAGAATGGAGAATATCAATGATTGAGGAGATTAAATCCATTGAGAAGAATCATACTTGGGAGTTACTAAGTTGCCTGAAGGAGTCAAAGCTATTGGTGTCAATGGGTTTACAAAACTAAGCTGAAGGAAGAATGGAGAGATTGATAAACATAAAGATAGGATTGTAGCTAAAGGCTATGCACGAAGCTATGAGATCGATTATTGTGAGGTGTTTGCACCTGTTGCAAGACTGGAAACAATTTGTATTCTCTTAGATACGGCAGCTCGTTATGGTTGGGAGGTCTTTCATCTTTGATGTTAAAACTGTTTTCTTACACGGTGAGCTCAAAGAGGAGGTTTATGTGTCGCAACCTGAGGGATTCACTAAAGCAGTAGAAGAGGAGAAAGTGTACAAACTCAAGAAGGCTTTGTATAGCTTGAAACAAGTACCAAGGGCCTGGTACAACTGTATTGAAGCATATTTCTCAAGAGAGAAGTTCGAGAGGTTTCCTAGTGAAGATACTTTGTTTACTAAAGTCTATGGTGATAAAATCATGATTGTTAGCCTCTATGTAGACGACCTTATCTACACTGGAAATAATCAGCTGTGTGAAGAATTTAGAAACTCTATGATGCATGAGTTTGAAATGATTGACTTAGGGAGGATGAATCACTTTCTTGGAGTAAAGATAAAGCAGAGGGATGATGGCATCTTTATCTGCTAGAGATGGTACACTAAAGAAGTCTTGAAAAGGTTCAATATGGATGAATGCAATGCTGTCAAGAACCCAATTGTGTCTAGATCAAAGTTATACAAGGATCAAAGTGGAGAAAGGGTTGATGCAACGCTGTTCAAACAAGTTGTAGGAAGTCTAATGTATCTTACAATATCAAGACCAGATTAAATGTTTAGTGTGGGTTTGCTAAGCAGATACATGGCTGAACCAATGGTAATATCTCGGGAGAAGGCTTCACAAAGCTCGTGGAGAAGCTTGTACCTTTGGTTTGAAAATTGCTGAAAGAAGAGGAGCTTGTGGTGTCATCATATGTATAGTCAATTGAGTTGCATGCCTTAGAGGTTGCATCATTGACCTCGATATCTCCTAACAGTGTGGCCAGTGATGTTCCTAATATTTTGTCGGTTTTGAGCTCATTATTATGGTTATATTTGAGAAATTTGTCTATGTTTTATTGAGATTTCAGGTCGAAAATGTTCAGAGTTGGAATCATGTTTGAAGGTGGACTTTGGAGACGTTTGAAGCATTTTCCGTCATTCTCCACAAAAGGAAGGACCGATCGATCTTCCAAGCATCAATCGATCAATGATCTGAAAGGATTATGCGCATGATTCGAAGAACGACTTGGTTTTTGAGAAGATCGATTTCATCATCCAAAAGATCGATCGATCAACCAAGGATCGATCGATCAAAGCCTTTCGAAGAAACCTAATTTCGTGATTTTCAGCTCTTGTTTTGGGCCCTATAAATACTCTTTTTCCTATTTTTATTAGAGAGCGGCTTGAGAGTTGTGAGAGACGAATTTTACAGAGTTTTAAGAGTTTGTAAGCTAGGAAGAATATCTCTTCATACTTGAGAAGAATTTCTGAATCTTCTTTATTTCTGTTAATGCAATTTCAATTTCAGTTCATCATGACTGACTCAATTTGTTGTTCTATGTCTGAGTAGATCTTAGATCGGATCCAGGGATTCTAGGGTTTTAGAATTCACTGTAGGGGAACAAATAGGATTGGTGAATAGATGATTCTCTTCTAATACTCGAGTCTAATGCTTAGATTAGCCTGATCACCTAGTCGATGATTTTAGGTTGTTAACTTTCCAGAAGATTGTTAAGAACTAGAACTAGGTTAGAAGAGCAATTCCTTCACTACCAGCGAGAGTTGATGCTAGGTTGGATTGTGGGTAATTGATTCTAAATGATAAAGCCTATCTGCAATCTGAAACCAACGAGAGTTAGGACCTTTAGGTTATTAATAGAGGGGTAGATACAATGATAGGTTGTTTACCTTTATTTATGTTCAAGCCGAGAATAAGATTAGAGTAGTTCCTGAATAGTTTCCCTGACAAGAATTCTAACTCCCAAATGAATACCCGACATTCGATTACTTTAGTTATTTGATTACAATCACATTAACGTTGTTAGAATTCACTTCCTTCATTCGATTGATATAGCTTGTGATTTAATAGAAATTGAGAGTGTAACTTGGTTCTTCGTGGATTCGATCTCTAAATACTATTTCGTTTGCTGTGCACTTACAGTAGGATATAGGATTGAAACTCGTAGTATCAGCCACCACTCGTGACATTGGTGGTCTCAATGCATGAGATGTCTGAGTGCACAATAATGAAATGCTAATCATACGTTTCAATTAGTCCATGTTGTTGTCACTTAACTTATCATCAATTAGTTCCACATCGCGACATTTCTCGTGTAAATTCCAAGCTTGTATACAAGAAATACACAATGATTATTGGTATATTTTCATTCATGAATGTTTTCAACTTTAAGGATGTACCCATTCAAGAAGGTATATATTTTTTTTAATTTCCAACTTCTCATCACAGTCTTTCCTTCCATTCGCTAACTCAAGAGCCACAACACCAAAGACATACAACTGCTTTCTGTGTTCGATGTCCACACATGGCATACTCTGTCTGGTGCAAGATACCCACTACATTGATACAAATAACATGTGTTATTCATCTATAATTATCTTACAAACATAAGGTGCAATTTTGCGGGATTACTTACACCGTCCCTTCCACTCAGGTACTTATATGAGTTTTTTTGTCATCTTATATTTTTGCAAGTCCAAAAACAGAAACCTTTTGAACTAGTTTAGAGTCAAGTAAAATGTTGTTTGCCTTCACATCCCTGTGTACTATGCGAATACTTGCGTCTTCATGGAGATAAAATAAACCACTAGCTACTCCCAAACATATCTGGTAAGGAGTTAACCAATCAAGATGTAAAGTCCTATAACTTGCATCATTCAAACCAAGACCATGATGAATACTGTAGCTCGGTAGAAAAATATATAGATAAGTTGTGTGATATGCCTCTCCTTTTCAATGTGAGGAAAAGGGCAAGACAAGCAAAAATTTGTGTCTAACAGAGGGTTCAAAGGTTAATGAGGGGGAATCAAAGACTCCTTCTGGAGGGGAGGATTCAATTCCTTCTTCAAACTAGATTTTTGGATAACGAAGGATCTTTGAGGAGAGGTCTCTGAGAAGAGTTGGTGGATTTGAAACCTCTTTTTCTACAATTTTGTTTAATTTTGGAGTTGTCAGGATTCAATTAAAGATTGAGAGACTTTAAATACTTGCGATTTCTCTTCTTTGTAAATCATCATGATATTGGTTTTTGTGATTTGGAACATCTCCAATTACATTTTAATGAATAAGGAGTTTACGAGCTAAAACCTTATTAGTTGTTGCGGTGACGAGGCTTCACAATGCTAGTATTGACGAGATCATTAGAATCGGCGGTGAATGGAGATATCAAATTTTCTCAAGTTGCGGAGCATGTGAAGAATGTTGCAATGGAATTGTTATAATCGAAGACAGAGACGAGAGAACGTCTAAATTCATTGGACAATCAAGTTGAGAAGATTTTCCAGATGCTTCAAGAGATGCGCGATACTTAGTTTATCCGTATTCTGATCAATATTCCATCTATAGATGATGGATCCTTGCTAATATTGCGGTTATGTTTCTACTCTAGAACCTGCTCGTGTTTTGGGACCTGTTAGAGATTGGGAAACCTATTCACATTTCGGAATTGGTGCAAGATCAGCGTGTTAATGCATCGTTGAGTGGTAGAGAAAAGGTCTTGAAGAAAATTGACTTACCAATGTTCTCGGGAGGATGGGTATTCTTGGTTGAGTACAGTGGATCACTTTCATACTCTTGGTAAGTATACTGAGACACATATGTTGAATTTGATCTCTGTGAGTTTGTCTGGGAATGTGTTGAGCTGATACAACTATGAAGCGTTAAAGGCTCCTTTTTTGGATTGGAGTGATTTCCGAGAGACGTAATTACTGCGTTTTGCCAAATTGACTGATATATCTCCTTGAGATAGACTCTTTGCAATACAAAAGATGGGTTCCATTGAAGATTATGTTCATGAATTTAAGGATTGCCTGTTTCAAGTTTGAGGATTGTCTCTGGAGGATAACATTTCTATTTTCAGGAAGAGACTTAAACCACAGTTAAATTTAAGTGGTGAAGACGTTGAAACCTCAAGGACTACGAGCTATTATTGCCTTGATTCTTGAAATGGAACCTTCGTTGATTGTGCAAGTCTTTAATGCAGCTCTTATGTCTGAAGCTGGTACTTATGTGGCGGTGAAGATGGCACATGATTCTGCAAGAAAACAATCTTCAAGTAATAATTCTTGGAGGAAGAATGCTTCTGTGAACAAGGGATCTGTTTCTGGTAGCAAAACTCACTCGAGTGTGGGTTCTGTTAACAACAAAGGACGCCTTGATTTACTCCAGCAGAGTATGCTAATAGGAGAAGGTGTGGCATGTGTTTTTGATGGTATGAACCTTATGGTACAACCCATGAGTGCAAAAATAAAGAGTTACAAGTGATGCTGGTAGTGGAAGACACTAAATTGCTTGTGAAAAATAGTGAGTTTGCTGATTTTGAGGAGTTAGAGATAGTGTTCAGACCAAAGTGTTCTCAATTGTCTTTGAATGCTTTGGTCAAAGACAACAACAAAATTAAGGGGAAAATAGGCTCATCTGATGTGGTGGTGATGTTGGACAATGGAGCCACTCCTAACTTCATATCTCTATCGATTCCTAAGCAACCAAAGTTGGTACCAACACATTGTCCGCATAATGATGTGTTATTGGGTAATCATGTTATTAGGTAATGGTGTTATTGTGAAAAGTCTAGGGGTTTGTAAAACAGTGAAATTTATGTTTTCATCGTTGGAGTTTCAAGCTGACTTCATTACGTTAGAATTTGGTAGTGCTGACATTATACTAGGAGTAAAATGGCTGCAAACATTGGGACGTTGTGAGGTTGATTGGAATTTACATGAACTGGCTTTTTGGTATAATGGAGAGTTTGTTACATTAAAAGGTGATCCAACTTTACATATGGAACTTGTACAACATGGTAAACAAAAGAAGAAATCGATGCAAGCCTTGGGCCAGTCTCGACTTGACACTCAACTTACTGAGAAACCATCATCTAAGTATACTCAGCTTAAGCAATTATGAGTTCTCAGTAATGCCCTTGATTTTACCAATGCTCCAGCGAAGTTCCAAAACTTGATGAACGACATCTTTCGTCCATACTTAAGGCATTTCATCTTGGTTTTCTTTGAAGACATTCTGGTGTATAGTTCTTGCTGAACACATTTATAGCATATTGAGAAAGTTTTGGAGATTTTAAAGGAGCATCAGTTATATGCTAATGAAAAGAAATGTGAGTTTGCTTAGTCTTACCTTGAGTATTTGAGACACATTTTATCCGCATAGGGGGTTGAAAATGATATGAATAAAACTTTGGTAATGACTAATTCGCATACTCCCTCAAATGTTAAGAGTCTGCGTGGCTTCCTTGGTTTCACAGGGTATTATAGAAGATTCATTGTTCAGTGTGGTGTTTTAGCTGGGCCTTTAACATCCTTGTTAAAAAAATATAAGTTTAAATGCCCAACTCAGACTCAAATTTCTTTTGATACGTTGAAAAAGATGATGCAATCTGCTCTGGTGTTGAGCTTACCGCACTTTACCCTCACTTTCATTGTGGAGTCAGATGCATCTTTATTTGAGTTGGGATATGTGCTTATGCAGGTACATAATTCAATCGCTTACTTTCGCTATTCATTGACAGAAAAGGGCAACGAAAACCAATTTATGAGCATGAGTTATTGGCCATTGTGTTAACAATTTTGAAATGTAAACATTACCTGTTTTGAAGAAAGTTTTTCGTGAAAATTGATATGCGAAGCTTGAAGTTTTTATTGGAGTAACGTGATGTTTTAGTGGATTATCAAAGGTGGTTGATTAAGTTGTTGGAGTATGATTTTGATATTGAATATAGGCCATGTTTGAATAATAAAGCTGTTGATGGGTTATGTAGGAGTTTAATAACTTTGAGTTTAGAGGATACTAGACAATTGTTGGCTCTCACAATACCTCATTCATAGGACTTGGAAGTAGTGTATAATGAGCTTGAGAATGATATGGAGATTCAAGAATTGATTGCTTCAGTCAATCATGGAGAATTGAAAGCAATATTTTTCTTGGTGTGTGATGGTAAAATTTTCAATAAACACATATTTTATCTACATAAGCATTCTGTTTTTATATCGATTTTGCTTCAAGAATTTCATGATGGAGTTTTTGGTGGTCATGGTGGCATCTTTAAGACTTTGAAGCGTGTTCAAGCATAATTTCAGTCGAATGGGATGAAAAAGGATATCCAACAGTATTTGGATTAATGTTTAGTGTGTCTGATAACAACATTTTTACTATCAAATAAACCTACTGCAATGTTCAATTTATGTATTACAGTAAAGTGTCAATCCAATCAGGCAAGTAGCTAGCAACCAAAACACAATCAACTCAACCTAATCCAAGCCAATCATCATCAATAAACAGAATGCAATCGATTTTAAGGATGGAAAAAACAAAGCAAAGAAAACAGAGTACAAAACAGAGTTTTAGCTCTAAAGCTGAGCACAAACAAATTCACTTACCAATGGAAGAAAACGGGTTCTTGAGCTGTGGGATCAATGATCAAAGCATCACTAGGGGTTCCAGACTTGCTTATCAACCTTTAGATGACCTCTAGGCAAGGGATCACAACAATCACATTCATTCTCATGCAATGGGACTCAACTCAAACTACAACAAGACTTGATTCTCACCAACGATCAATAGCATAAGAGGCATTAAGATCAGACATTGAATAGCCTAATAACATCCTAGACAATCAATCTCTTGAGCTAGGAAGAATTATCTCAACTTAAACTCTTTCAAACATTTTCACAAACACCTTGTGGGTGGGAAACACCAAAAATCATATTTCAATTGATCAAAGAGAAATAAGCATTAAGCTCACTTATACTGAAGAGATCTAAACATATTCAACCCTAAGCAGGCCTAGAAATCTCTAGATCTACCCTAATCTCACCATTACCTCAAGAAACCTAATGGATATACTCAAACTTAATGAATAAAAGCATAAACCCAGAAAATGGAATGATTAACATCAAAAGGAAGATCAAGATGAAATGAACAACAATGATGAAAGACAGAAATTCAAATAACAAAAGGATCACAAAGAATCTAAGATTCAAATGAGAGAATTACAAGAGAAAAGGAGAAAAAGTTCTTTTTGCTTAAAATAGGCTAAAAACGTGTGTCCCTTGCTTAGTTACATAAGAGGGTATTTATAATCCAAAATTAAAAAACCATAAGAAAGTCAACTCTGGAAAAAGTCAACATTTCTGGTGGATGAAAAACACTTGACCGAGTGGTGGTCCGTTTGTGTGCCGAATCTTCTAATTCACGTCCTGAACTCTATCCCTTGACTGATCAAGTCATCCACGATTCTTCTTGTAGTCCGAAATTCTCCATAATAAGCCCTTGAAGCGCCTAAAATCCACCCTTATGCATATGTATGCAATGCTAGACACTAAGTATGCAAAATAAACGTAAAATGTCCCATGAAGTCTATTCCCCAATAATCAAATACTTCTATCTCCAAAATAGGATTTTGAGGCATTTCATTCCTCTTGCTTATACTTCCCATCCTTTGACAAGGATCACACTTATAGATAAACTCTTGGAAGTCTCTAAACATGGATGACCACCATATGCTAGATTGTAGAATCCTCTGTACTGTTTTGGATGTAGCAAAGTGACCACTGTATGTAGATCCATGACAGTGCTCCAATATCCCCCTAACTTCCTCTTCTGCTACACATCTTCTAAAAATCCCATCAGATCCCTTCTTATAGAGATATGATTCATCCCAAAAATATTGCTTAATATACCTAAATAACTTCTTCTTTTGGTAGGAATTCAAGGTCTTAGGGAGTTCTCCAACCACCAAGAAGTTAACCAAATTAGCATACCATGGTAAGCAGGTTCCAACAAGTCTTCCTTCAGACAAAAAAATTCTTTTCTAGGAAGGGAGAGGACGCGCGACAATGTGGTGGTCGAGTGTTATGGTCGAGCATCTGACAGGGAAACTCAAGAGTTGCTCCTCCGGCATATAGTCGTCTATTGGTCTGGACTCCTTCACCTGCATCCTAGATAAATGATCTGCAACACTATTCTCTACTCCATGCTTGTCTACCACTTCCATATCAAATTCCTGCAGCAATAAGATCCATCTAAGCATTCTAGGCGTAGCAATAAGATCCAACAACATAGTCACTAGCATCATACATTATCTCAAACGGAAGGGTCCAATCTGGAGCTTGAACAATATGTGCCGTCACTAGGGCTTTTTAAGCTCTAAAAAGGCCTTAAGACACTCCTCATCATAAGTAAACTCAGTTTCCTTGCAAAGAAGGCGGGTTAGAGGCCTAGTTGTCTTAGAAAAATCCTTAATAAAACGTCTATAGAACCCCGCATGACCCAAGAAACTCCTAACATCCTTGACTGTTCTAGGAGGCTAAAGTTGTATCATCACCTTTATCTTGGCCTTATCAAACTCAATACCCCTACCTGAAATCTTATGACCCAAAATGATACCCTCTTGCACCATGAAGTGACATTTCTCCCAATTGAGAACAAGATCCGTTTCAACGCACCTAGACAAAATCCTACACAAGTTTGACAAACAAGAAGAGAAAGAAGAGCCATAAACAGAAAAGTCATCCATGAACACCTCAACCATCTCCTCAATCAGATCTGAAAATATCAAAGTCATGCAACGTTGAATGGTGGCAGGCGCATAACACAAACCGAATGACATTCTCATATATGCAAATGTTCCATAAGGGCAAGTAAATGTCGTTTTTTCTTGATCATTAGGATGTATAGGGATTTGAAAGATTCCACTATATCCATCAAGGAAACAATGATATGAGTGATTGACCAACCGTTCTAACATTTGATCAATGAAAAGTAAAGGATAATGATCTTTCCTAGATGCATAATTCAACTTCCTAAAGTCTATGCACATCCTATGCCCTGTAACAGTCCTAGTGGGAATTAAACCATCATTCTCATTCCTAACAAAGGTGATTCCTCCCTTCTTGGGTACGCAATGCATATGAGAGAACCATTTACTATCTGTAATAGGATAAATAATATTAGCATCTAGCAATTTCAAGATCTCTTTCTTAACTACTTCTTTTAGATTTGGATCCAGTCTCCTTTGAGGTTCCTTGCTAGAGTAAGACTCATTATCAAGGTGAATTCTATGAGTACATATATCTAGTGAAATTCCTCTAATGTCAGCCAAGGAATATCCTAAAGCTTTCCTAAACCGTTTAAAATCACCAAACAACATACCTAACTCATTACCATTCAATGCATCATTCACTATTACCAGATATGTTGAGTTAGGGCCGAGAAATGCATACCTGAGCCCGGAGGGGAGTGGTTTGAGGTCTACTTTGGGGGATTTCAACTCCGACCAGTCATCGAAATTGAGTAGATCTTCGGGCTAGATCGACTCCTGCTCGAGTGTGATGCTCGAGCATGTTCCATTTGTGATTAGATCATGACACTCGACCACCCCTTGGTCGAGCGTCGTGATTGAGCGTGGTGGTGCGTGGCAGAAGTAGGTTTCCACGACCTTTATGGTTGATGTCCCAATTTTCATTGCTTCCTCAAATACATGTGTCCCCTTTATAGGCCTATTGGAGTCCATCAACCTCTTGTAACCCTCTATTTCCAAATCAATGTATCCATCATGACAATCTTTCGTTAAAGCAGTTTGAAGATGATCCTCTTCCACTAATTCCTCAAATAATTGGTCAGATAGATCATAAACAGCTGACCCTCAATAGTCGGTTTTCTCATCACATCACTAATGTTGAAAGTCATTTTAAAGTCCTTTGCCAAGTTCATTTCGATCTCCCATTGTAGTACATTAATTACTGCCCCTTACTCACCTATTAGCCAAGACCAAAGAATCTTACAAGACTTGTACTTATCAAACTCCAGCCGTTTAGCAACAAAGAGTGGCATCAGACTAATCGATGCTCCTAGATCACATAGACAATTCCTGAATGTGAAGGGACCTAGGGAGCATGTGATTGTGAATGTCCCAAGATCATCAAGCTTCTTAGGTGTCACTTTCCTCTGTATAATAGCACTAACCTCATGTGTGAGCACAACTATTCCTTCAACTTCTTGTGTTCTTTCTTTGAATGCATCTTTTTAAATTTTTTGATAAGGAGGCATTAGCATGAAATCGTCCAATATTGGTATCTTCACCTCAATATCCTTCATTTGTTTCACAAAGATAGCCTTATACTTTTTTTGCAACATCCTACTTAAACCTCTGTGGGAAAGGGAGTTGAGGTTTCAAATAGGGTGGAGCGAATAACATGGGTGCATTCTGTAGATTGCCCGTATTTGGAGATTCAATGGGCAACTCTCAACCTTGGTCTGGTCGAGCATCTGGCTCGAGCGTGGCAATCATGTGCTCAGAGGGCGATGCTCGACCTTGGTCTGGTCGAGCATGGGTGTCGGGGGCAAGTTTGTGCTAAAATCAGCCTGTTCTTCACATAGGTTATTCTCCCTAGCTCGAATGACACTGTCCTCAGTGCCATTTGCATTCTCAGCACAGATCAATAGCTCACGCCCACTATAGAGTGTAATGGCATTAACATGATATTCTTTGGGGTTTTGTACTGATTTCCCAGTTATTTTCCCAGTAGTTTTCACAGTAGAGGAGGAGCCTTGCTGGTTCTCCACGTACTTAAGTCGGGCATTGAGAATCTCAAATTTGCAGTGAAGGTCATTATGGGAAGCATCAATCTTAGTATGTAACTCAGCAAATTTCTTAGTTAACTCAGTGGCTGTGGCAGTTTGACCTTTTAGTAGTTGTTGCATAATTTCCATAACCTCGAGAGCTTGTTGAGGTGGTGCGGGTGCTTGGGATTCATACCCCGTGGTATGGTAGGAGGGGGGGGGGTGAAAACTATGCTGATACTGCTGCTTAGGGACATTAGAGGGAGTTTGTTGATGTGGTTTTTGGGAGATATACTTGATCTTGGGGATTAACAACATTAGTATTCTGGTATGAGAGATTGGGGTTCGGCTTGTAGCTTTTGTAAGGCTGGTAGTTATTGACTTGATTCTGCACAAAACTGACCTCGTCGACTTGATTTTCATCACTAGCAACCTGTTCTGCATCACTCACATGATGAACCTGCTTTTTATGAACCGAAAGCAACCTATCCCGCTTGTCTTAAATTGTCTTGAGCTCCTTCCTACTAACCATATCAGAATCGGTTGGACCCCTAGTGGTTCGATCATAGTCCTTGTTGTACTGCCCATCGTCTTGAGCCAAATTCTCAACAAGTTCCCAACCATCATCCACCTCTTTGTTCAGAAAGTTTCCATTACTTTCTGTGTCTAACAACATGCAGATCTTGGGAAGAACACCCGTGTAAAGAGTACTAAGTAGTGACTTGGTACTGAACCTGTGATGAGGGTATTGAAACTGATACATCTTGAACCGTTCCCATACCTCGAAGAACGTCTTGGAATTTGTTTTCTTGAAACCGGATATAGAATTGCGAACCTTCGTGGTTTTGCAATTAGAGAAGAATTTGCCTAGAAAGGCATGTTTGCAAGCATCCCAAGATGTAATATACCCTTGAGGTAAGTGTTTTTCCCATAAGTGAGCTTTATCTCCTAGATAGATAGGGAACAACCTCAGTTTCAAAGCATCCTCACTAATCCCATTATTCTTGGTCAAGCTGGTTAGTCTCTCGAACTCATCAAGATGGTCCAACAGATCTTCGGATGGCAGTCCATGAAATTTACTATTCTGGACCATAGAGATCATACCACTCTTAATCTCAAAGTTGTTATTGGCAATGACAGGGAGAATAATTCCATGGCGCTGAGAATGAATGCTTGGAGCATCTCCCACTCCAATGTGTCGTGGATGCCCAGGACGAGGCCCTTGCTCATTAGCTGGTTGTTGGTCTTCCATCTGAACCTGATCTTGAGGATCCTCGTGCTATCTAGTCCGCTGCTCCCGCAAATAGTCATGAGGTAACCGGTTGATGTTGTCCAAGTAAGGGAAAAGATTGTCACTACATTTTTATTTGGTCTGCATTCAAATCGAATCGGACAACAAAACAAGATGCTCGACCTAACGGTGGTCGAGCTCACTGGTCGAGTGCAGAGCAACCCAGAGAAACAACAACACTCGAGAAAGATGTGGTCGAGTGTCCATGTCGAGTGCGCGGGTGACAGAGCAGAGCACGGCGCTCGAGCTGGGTGTGGTCGAGCGTCGTGATCGAGTGCACCTGAAAGACAACAAAAACCCAGAAACAAGATATAAACAACAGAAATACCAAAATACACACTAGAACTTGGCTTCAGAAAAGCGACAACCCTAATTGTAGCTAACTAAAACTTCATGAGTCTGTAGATAAATAGTGTAGTAGGTTTTCATATCAGTCTTGTAGTTTTCCAAAAAACTACAATCGGATGAAGTTGATGAAGACGTAATAAGCAGGTTTGACTACTGTGACGATCTTGATGGTGCCAGCTCTGGAGATGAAGAGTACGATCACAGTGGAGAGAATTATAAGCAAAGGGAATTCTTTTCTAATGATGAGTTTGTAGGTAAAGGGTTGAGTGATGTAAACTTAGCCATTGAGAAATGTTCTCCAACAAAATAGGAGTTGGAGATAAGGTTAAAGATTTTTGCTGTAACCCGTCGTTTTGATTTTGATGTTATAGCATCATCATGATTCTTGTTGCGCGTGAAGTGTTGGGTGCCTGTATGCCAATGGTACCTTAGAGGAGCATCAATTGATAGTAGCTTGCGCTTTTACATTAAAAATATGTGGGAAAACACACTTGTTCTGTGACAGAGCAGTTATGTTCTGCCCCTTCATGTCTCCGAGGGTCTATTTAAACACTATGGAGTTAAAGTCATTGGTTCTTTGATTCAAGTTATGTAGGTTTTGGTCCACATTATGTAGGTTTTATGTAGGTATTGGTTCAAGTTATGTAGGTTTTAGTCCACATTATGTAGGTTTTGGTTTTACTTATGTACGTTTTGATTCAAGTTATATAGGTTTTGGTGACGTTATGTAGGTTTTGGTGATGTTATGTAGGTTTGTGTCCACGTTATGTAGGTTATATAGGTTTTGGTTCCACATATGTAGGTTTTGGTTCTGCTTATGTAGATTTTGATTAAAGTTATGTACCATGTTATGTAGGTTTTGGTTGTCTTTGATTTAGGTTTTTTGTCTTTGATGTAGATGAAATATTGGAAGGTACACCGAGTCCTAAAGGAACCCCGACAGCTGGTTAGAGGGTCCTTGGAGAACAACTACATGCGTATTTATTCATGATAAGAAGAGCGAATCCCGACACACTAATAAAGCTTGAAGTTGATCAAGACAACAAATTCAAGTTTCTCTTCATTGCATTTGATGCGAGTATTCACAGATTTCCATTCATGCAGAAGGTTGTGGTTGTTGATGGCACATTTTTGCAAGGTAAATATAGAGGTACCATCACAATGCAAGACGTAAATTTTAATAGATTTCCAATTGCGTTTGGGGTAGTTGACACTGAGAATGATGAATCTTGGGTTTTTTAGCCAACTTAATCGTGTTATCACGGATGATAAAGAACTAGCATAATTTTAGATAGGCATAGGTCAATAAGCAATGCGATAAAGGAAGTATACCCACTTACTGATAGGGGTATCTGCACCTACCATTTGCGCAAGAACATCTTGTTGAAGTTCAGGGAGGTAAATCTTTCAACCTATTTAAAAAAGCGGAAACTGCGTATAGGTTACAAGATTTAAATGAATTATTTGCACAAATTAATGAACTCAATCCTCCCCTTCATGCTTATTTACGTAAAGCTGATTTTTGGCTGTGGAGTCGTGTAAATTTCCCCGATAATAGTTTTAACATCACCACAATGAACATAGCCAAATCGATCAATCATGCCTTGATTGAAGCAAGAACTTTCCCAATTGTGCAACTTATTGATGCAATAAGGTCCACATTAACAAGGCAGTTCACAGATAGGAGGAAAAAAGCGGCACTAACAACAACATCTCTCACATCTGGCGTTGAGAAAGTGCTAAAGGTATGTAGGTTTTGGTCATGTTATGTAGGTTTTACATCTTGTTATGTAGGTTTTGATCACATCATGTAGGTTTTACTTCTGTTATGTAGGTTTTAGTTCCGCTTATGTAGGTTTTACTTTTGCTTACGTAGGTTTTGGTCATGTTATGTAGGTTTTCCTTCCGTAATGTACGTTTTAGTATTGAAAATGGTGGGTTAGTTATTGACCTTTAAAGGGAAAGTTCAAGAAGCCAAATTTTTCATGGTACAACAAATAGATGAACATCATACACATGTAACAAACCACACCTCGCCTAATGTTGTCAATTTGACAGAGATAAAATGTTCATGCAAGAGGTATGACGTAGACAAAATTTTATGTGTCCATGCTGTTGCTGCCGCCGAAAGTGCTTGTCTTCAAATAGTCTCTCTCACTCATTTTTATTACCACACAACAACTTTGTACGATGCCTACGCAAAGTGTATTAAGCCTCATGATGATGCTACACATGTACCCGAGGAGATTGCTAACAAGGTTTGTAAGCCTCCATGGATTAAAAAGCAAGCAGGTCGAGCAAAAACCTCAAGAATAAAAAGCGTCCTAGAGGTTGTAGCTGAGTCTAAACGACCAAGGAAGACGTACAATTGTTCAAAGTGTTCTAAACATAGCCATAATACGCATACTTGCCCATCGAAACCCTCACAAACATGATCGTTTTACTCATTATCTGCCATAAATACTGAAATTACGTCCCATTATGTAGGTTTTCACTAAAAGTATTGTAGGTTTTGACTCGTTGTTATGTATTTCACTCACTTTTATGTAGGTTTTGCATCAGTGTGATGTAGGTTTTACGTCCCGTTTTGTAGGTTTTGTTATGTTTGATGTAGGTTTTCAGTCAGTGTGATGTAGGTTTTAATTTTCGTTATGTATGTTTTAACTCAGATTGACGTAGGTTTTATGTCTCGTTATGTAGGGTTCCCAAAATCTACAAGTCATACCCAAAACTTACATAACCAAAATCTACAATTCATACCCAAAACCTACGTAATGGAAATGCAAAACGTACAAGTCATACCCAAAACCTACATAACAGAAACCAAAACTACAAGTTAACCAGTCATATCGTACGTAACGGAAACTACATACATGTTTAGTCAACCAGCCATATCGACGATCAGCTGCTAAAAAGGTTTCTAATCCTCAAGCAGGTCGAGCAAAAACCTCAAGAATAAAAAGCGTCTGAGAGGTTGTAGTTGAGTCTAAACGACCAAGGAAGACGTACACTTGTTCAAAGTGTTCTCAACACAACCATAATACGCGTACTTGCCCATCAAAACCATCGCAAACATGACCGTTTTACTCATTGTCTGCCATAAATGCTGAAATTACGTCCCGTTATGTAGGTTTTCACTAAATGTACTGTAGGTTTTGACTCGTTGTTATGTATTTCACTCACTTTTATGTAGATTTTGCATCAATGTAATGTAGGTTTTACGTCCCGTTATGTAGGTTTTGTTATGTTTGATGTAGGTTTTCAGTCAGTGTGATGTAGGTTTTAATTTCCGTTATGTAGGTTTTAACTCAGATTGACGTAGGTTTTATGTCTCATTATGTAGGTTTCCCAAAACCTACAAGTCATACCCAAAATTTACATAACCAAAATCTACAAGTCATACCCAAAACCTACGTAATGAAAACGCAAAACGTACAAGTCATACCCAAAACCTACATAACAGAAACCAAACAAGTTAACCAGTCATATCGTACATAACGGAAACTACATACCTGTGTAGTCAACCAGCCATATCGACGATCAGCTGCTAACAAGGTTTGTAAGCCTCAAGCAGGTCGAGCAAAAACCTCAAGAATAAAAAGCGTCTGAGAGGTTGTAGATGAGTCTAAACGACCAAGGAAGACGTACACTTGTTCAAAGTGTTCTCAACACAACCATAATACGCATACTTGCCTATCAAAACCATCGCAAACATGACTGTTTTACTCATCAATGTATAAAACAAACTTTAAATGATTAGAAGGTATATTAGTTATTTGTTAACGATGAAAGACATTTTCTTAAAATGTCCAAAAAACATGGATAGTGTTAGAAATATGCTCATTTGAGGGCAATTTTACAATTGACCGTAATAAATTATTATATTTTATAACAGTTAAGACTGAATTTTGAAGAATTGTTTTAATAGACTGTAACTTTTGACCCATCGATTCACTATATATGCTATTTCACGTCCATATAAAAGATGTTTCTTCTTAAGGTCAACTATAAATAGGAAAAAATATCCTATTAAATTAGTTATATCAATAGAGAGATTTGCTGGATTTTTTCTTAGAAAATATATTTAAAATAATTAAATAATCAAAAACAAATTTGAAATCAAAAAATATATAAAGTTATTTATATTTATCTATAATATTTATACCATATAAGAATATGATCCAATCTACAAAAAATGATATAAAATTTCGTCAGAATTCTATGAAAAAAATTAAAATTTAAACACATATATTTTTAAATATTATCACATTTTGTCGTCTAATATTGTTAGTGTTCTCCATTAAAAGGCTTTTGTAAAACATTCATGTATATCTAATTTCAATTGCTGTTTGATCTCCATATTTTCTGAAAAAGTAGATAATCTGAAAATATTTAAAATATTATGTGAGTTATATGAATTTAAAGAAATAAGATAAATTAAATACAAAAAGTCAATATAATCATAAGATAAAATTTAAATAATAGATGAAAGTATTTTAAATGTTTAAAATCAGAGAATAAGACCTTACCTATTGACAATGCTTGAAAATTACAAAAAGCGAATAATAATTGTAAAACAAAGGTAATGTACATATATATAATAGAGGAGTAGAGTTTTTGGTAACATAAAAATTTGAATTGGGTTTAAGTTTTTTTAAAAGTTGTTTGTAATTAATGAAATATTCCATTTATTCCTTAATTAGATCCAGCTTATATGTAGTTATTTTTTTATATTTTAGTATTAGAAAAAAATTAAAGTAGAATTTCGATAGTAATAATGATTTAGATATAGGAATAGTAATCATTTAGAACTATAATGATATTTCATAGATTCTTTAACTAGAATAAATTATTTTAAAAGAGATTTTAAACATTCAATTTTAAAATTTCGAGTATTCATATAGGAAATTATTGAATATTTAAGACAAAAACTTTAAAATACATTCAAGTACTTTCCTAAAATACATTTCTCAATTTAATGTTTCATATATAAGAGATAATCAATCAAGATCTTTGAATTAATTTTCAAAATTTTGAAACATAAATTTCAATCATTATATTTTTTTATTGACACAAATCATATTTAACGCATATGATGAAACAAATCAAATGTTTTGAAGTTATAGTAATATTTCCGCAATCTTCTATATAGTTACCATAAATATAACTTTATATTTTTTTGGCAATAACTACGGTAATTAAATGTAGATTGATTATCATACCATTTTATTTTGTTTTTAATTACTTTTCTTTCATAAATTAGATATCTACATTCAATTATATTTATATATTAAAAGCATATGATTTCGTTTGATTTTTTGCTTGCTCTTAAAGCATAGGTTTACCATATTAATTGATTTCGTTTAGTAAATAAGTTAATACGGTATTTAATTGAAATTTGTTTTGGTTAGTTCCACTATGAAAATTAATACAGTACTAATTTAATCTCAACCAATAAAACTTGATTACGAAGATTGATTTTTATAATATCATTTCCGTTAATTATATCTAATTACTATAAATATATCACAATAACTTGATTCAACAATTAATATGTGAAAAATAAATATAGAATGATGACTATAAATATATATTTTAATTAATTCAGCAATTAATAAGATAATTAAATGAATATTGATTTTATTTTTGAATATAATTGTGATAATCTTCCAAAATACTTTCACTAATATTGTAAAATACAATGTCAATGTAATTTTATTTTTTGTCAACATTGTGTTACAATTGGCCAGTTCATTAGTCAAGTTCCTAAATAATGTAGGTGGTGAAAACTTGTATGTGCAAGTGTGTCTACCTTTTGTAATCTTACCACTTGCCACTAGGCTAAATGTCACTGCCACTAGGCTAAATATCATCGCCACTCTATCAACATATTCAATAATTTAAGTTCAAATCTGAAATATGTTTTCATTTTAGATACTGGGGGTTATACCAAATTGTAAATAACTCTAGCATCTATATTTTCTTTTGTCTACAGAAACTTGAGACTGAAACTCCAACAATACTTGCCATTCAAACGATATGCTTCAAGTAACATGAAAACATTGAAGGCAAGATAAAGGAAAATCTTATGCTTCTCATATTTTAAACCCATTTACATCGACAAGAAGAACCTTCAGCCCTAAACAATCGATATAACATAATAAATTCAACAAATGTAAAATTGTGAATCATGTTCCTCCCAGTCAAACAAGAAAATGTTCATCATCCATATAAAAACATTATTCTAAGCTAGAAAAATTATCAAGGAAACATTGTCATCTTCCCTCATTGGTATTAAATCCAAGCATTGGCTTAGTGCCAGTGAGATCTTCGGGTACTAACTCGGTGGAAGGCTTCATAAAGCTCTTGGAAAAGCTTGTGCTTTTGGTTTGAAAGTTGTTAAAAGAAGGTGCAGGTTGTGATGTATGTTGATCCAACCAACTATAAACTGCTCATTGGTTGCTTATGGGACCTTACGGTCACAAGACATGATCTGATTTTCACAGTTAACTTGGTCAGTAGGTTCAAAGAAAGGCCAGAGGAACAACACTTTCTTTCAGCCAAGAGAATTGTCAGATATGTTCAAGGAAATCTCGAGTATGGAGTGCAATTCACAACTGGTAATGACTTGGAACTGATTGACTACGTTGACAGCGATTACGCAGGCTGTGTTGATGATCGTAGGAGCACATCTGGTTATTGTTGTGAATTACTTTTGCCTTAAGTTGCTTTTACCGCAAGAAACTAAGAGATTTGTTTGTTTGTTTGCAGGTACAAGATCATGTACGAGTTCCTGTGATCAATGGTGATCACAGTACATCTCGGCAAGCTCAAGAGCTTGCTGTCTTCTATTAGATGAGATTCAAAACAGAAAGAAAATACAACCCAGAGAAAGAACCAAAAGAAAAAACACTCTTGATGCTCTCACAAATCTCTCATACATAGTCCGAATAGGTTTATATCCAAGGAAACATTAAAGGTATGTTCCTACCATGATGTCATAGTCCAACCAATGATGAAAACCCTCTGAATAGCCTGGCTTGCTCAGTTTGACTCTGCTATTGTGCTGCAGGTTCTGCAAAGCAGCAGAAGCAAAAGAAGAAGTAGACAGATGGGCCTTAATAAAGCAACATAGGCCCAGCAGAAGAGAAACAGATATGGCCCAATGTCTGCACAAGGCCCACAATAAACTCCATCTCAGACCTGGGCCATCCGATGGATCGAAAACAAAAAATGATGTTGGGCCACTCGTGATGGACCGAATTGAAATGATACTGGGCCTGATCTTTTTGGCCCTGATCCATCTCGAGATTAGGCTTAACCCTCAAACGCCGAAAAGAACCTTTCATCTTCTTCATTCTTCTTCTACACTCTTCTGTCTCTTGCGATTCTTCTCTGTCTTTTCACCGGAGAAAATGGAGGATTTCTTCCACTCTTCTCCACCAAAAAACCTTTTCTTATGCATTAAACCTCTTTCTAGAACCCATTACCGATAGAAAACTTCTGTTCTGTCATCAGATAAAGACTCGTCGATCTCACTGGAGACAAAACCTCGAGAAGATCCTTCGAAACTTTCGACTCAACCATCGGAGAAACCATACAACCTCTCGATTCCTCAAGTCCGGTAAGTATCTGACTCCTTTACTTCTTGTATCATTCCCAAAACTCTATATGACCCCTTTTATCTTTTTAGATTCATCGGAGACTCAATCTGACCCTCCGATACCTCCAACTCAACCATCGGAGACCATGCAACCCTTCGACTTCCTGAATCTTATCAACCTTTCAGATTCACCGAAGACCTCATCTGACCCTTCGATACCTCCAACTTAACCGTCGGAGACCATGCAGACCTTCAACTTCCCAGATCCTATCGAGGTATGTATCTAACTCCTTCGACTTCCTTGATTCATTAAGATCGTTGCATGACTTATGGTCTTTTCAGATCCACCGAAGAATCTATACGATCCTCCGATATCTCCGATTTAACCATCAGAGACCTTCTGACTTCACCGCCAAAAGAACTTGGTGCTTCTCCTTCTCAGAAGCTTGCATGCATTAGTTAATTCCCAGAAAATCCAGAGCCTCTTCAAATTTCCGAATCGGCACTGATTTGGTAAGTATATCTGCAGGGTTTTCTGATGTTTTGACCTTTTGAACTTTGATTATTTTTTCTTCTAATAAGTCTCTGACAAAGCTCATTCTTATTGCCGTATGCTTCGTCCTTTCGTGGAAAACACTATTTTTGGCCAAACAAATGGCGCTCTGGGAATCTGAACCAATCTCAACGTGATCTTGATGAAAACCGAACTCTGAGGTAATCCCTTTTAACCATATGGATTCTTTACAAGCTTTGACTAAAGCCATATACTCTGCCTCTGTTGTTGACAAAGCTACCACGTTTTGCAGGCCTGATTTCCTGCTCACAGTATTGCCACCAACCTGAAACACATATCCAGTGATTGACCGTCTTCTATCCAGGTCAGCTGCGTAATCACTGTCACAATACCCTCTGACTTCAAAATTTTCTGATTTTGTGAATGTTAGACATAGACCTTTTGAGTAGTTTAGATATCTTAGAATCCATTTAACACCTTCCCAATGTTCAATGCTAGGACAACTTATAAAGCGGCTGACCATTCCAACAGAGTATGCAAGATCAAGACGAGATCCAACCATGGCATACATGATGCTGCCAACCGCACTGCAGTAAGGTACCAGTTTCATTTGCCTTTCTGCATTTTCTTTTTCGTCTTGACTTGTGGATTTAAACTTGAAATGGCTCCCTAAGGGGGTCTGAACAACCTTAGAATTAATCATGTTAAAAACTTTCAAGACTTTATCAATGTAAAACTCTTGAGAAAGCTTTAAAACATTATTCTTTCTGTCCCTTATAATATCCATACCCAATATCCTTTTAGCTGCCCCGAGGTCCTTCATCTCAAATTCACTGCTCAAAATCCTTTTAAGCTTCTGAATTTCTGACATATCCTTAGCTGCCAATAACATATCATCAACATATAGCAATAGAAAAATATAATTTCCTTCTGCATATTTTCTGAGATAAACACAACTGTCGAAATCGCTTTTGAAATACCCCTTTGACCTGATGAACTGATCAAACCTTAAATTCCACTGTCTTGAAGATTGTTTCAAACCATAAAGTGATTTTCTTAATAGGCATACTCCATCTCCATCTGAAAACCCTTCTGGTTGATCCATAAAAATCTTTTCATCAATATTTCCATGTAGAAAAGCTGTTTTTACGTCCATCTGCTCTAATTCCATGTTCTGATTAACCACCATTGAGAGTGTCAATCTTATAGTAATGTGCTTAACCACTGGAGAGAAAACCTCATTATAGTCAATCCCTTCTATCTGTTTAAAACCTTTTGAAACTAGCCTTGCTTTGAATCTAGGTTTCTCTACCTCTGGAATTCCCGGCTTTAGTTTGAAAACCCATTTGCAACCAATTGTTCTCTGTGCTTCTGTTCTAGGTACAATATCCCAGGTTCCACTTTTCTTCAATGAATTCATTTCTTCCTTCATTGCCTCTATCCACATATCTTTGTGCTGATTAGTCATAGCTTCTTCATAGGTTCTTGGCTCTTCCTCATTCATCATATGTGACACACTTAACGCATACATTGCCACATTTGCCTCTATGAATCAGCTTGGTTTTCTAGTGACTCTTCTATCTCTGTCTCTAGCTAGCAAATAGTCGTTATAGGATTCTGTTCCTGCTTGGTCATCTTCATCTTGTTGATCATTTATGTCACTCTGAGCAGAAACAGTAGTCTCCAAATCCTGACTATCATTTGGAATCAAAACATCAGATTCAGTAATCTGTTCTTCTTCATCTTTTGGCAATAAGAAAGTGACCCTTTTTGATTTACTATTTTGAAGCTTCTGTAAATCATCATCAGTAGATTTGTCAATATGATTATATATCACTACTTCATTAAACACAACATCTTTGCTCACCATGCATTTCTTATCCTCCAAACTCCAAATTCTATAACCTTTCACACCTTGCGGATATCCTAAGAAAATCCCTTTCTTGGCTCTAGGCTTCAGCTTTCCTTGGTCCACATGAAAGTATGCCAAGCATCCAAAACGCTTCATATGTGAATAATCCGGCTCTTTTCCAGACCATAATTGTTCTGGAACTTGATAGCCTATAGACTTTGAAGGTGTTCTATTTAAAATGTATACCACAGTGGATGTAGCCTCTGCCCAATATGCTTCTGACAATCCTGTTTCACTTAGAAAACTCCTCACCTTTTCGAGTACAGTCCTATTTAGTCTCTCTGCAACTCCATTCTGTTGTGGAGTATAAGGGCATGTCTTGTGTCTTAGGATGCCATTTTCTTTGCAGTGATCATCAAAGACTCTATTGCAATATTCCAAGCCATTGTCAGTTCTAAGAGCCTTCAGCTTTCTTCCACTCTGATTCTCTGTGAGTGTCTTCCATTCAACAAATTTGCTGTAGGCCTCATCCTTCGTTTTCAGAAAATATATCCACACTTTTCTGCTAAAATCATCTACAAAAGACATGTAGTATTGACTCTTAGCTAGACTAGGTGTCACGTTTGGTGACCCCCAAAGATCAGAGTGAACATAGTCCAGTGGTCCTTTTGATATGTGTAATCCTTTGTTGAAGGATATTCTATGTGATTTTCCAAAAATACAGGGTTCACAGTCCCTAAAATCCTTCGGCAAATCAACATGAATAAAACCCTTCTTGACCAATGCTTGTATATTGCGACTGCTCATATGAACTAGTCTGCTATGCCAAATATCCACTGAACACCCTGATCCTTTTGCTGCATTACACTCATATACCTTTGCTTTTCCATTCAAGAAATACAAGGTATTCTTGTAGTCGGCTGTCATGACAACCTTTCCTTTTCTCAGTACCTTCATCTTATAATCCCGAGACTGATACCAACATTCCAAGGTTTCAAGTTGCCCCAGTGATATGAGATTTCTTCTTGCAGTAGGTGTGTATCTTACTTAAGTCAGAATGAATGTGGATCCATCATCATTCACAAAACTCACTTTACCAATCCCTTTGACCTCACAGAAACTGTCATTACCCATTAGTACCTTTCCACCATCCACATCTTCTAGATCGAACATTAGGTCTCTGTTAGATGTCATGTGATATGAACACCCTGAGTCTAATATCCACTCATCTTCATGTGATGAACTTGTGGCCATTAGCATTTCTGGTTCTGTATACTCTGCTCTACATACACTTGCTTCTGCTGTGTCTCCTTTTGTGTTTGCCTTTCTCTTAGGACAGTCTCTCTTAAAATGCCCTTCAACACCACATGCCCAACAAGATCTTCCTTTTGGTTTTGATTTAGATCTGCGCTTACTGTCACTTCTACTGTCCTTAGACTGTCCCCTTTTCTCTTTTCTCCCTCGAGACTGAACCACCAACCCTTCTGAAACAGAATTGAGTTTATAGACACCCTTCTCTATTAACTCCATCTCAATAGAATATGCAGAACTTATGATATCCTTTTGAGTTATGGTTTCCTTTCCCACACTGTATTTCAGAGTATGAACCAGATTCTCAAATTGCTTAGGTAGACTATTCATCAATATAGCAGCCTTATCTTCTTCACCAATATCCACGTGAACACTAGATAAATCTGATATCAATCTGTTGAAAACATCGAGGTTCTTGTCTAGATTCTTTCCAGAATCCATTTTAAAACTGTAAAATTTCTGCTTAAGGTTGAATCTATGAGGTAAAGTCTTTACCTGGTATTCAGCTTCCAAAGCGATCCACATTTCATAGGCAGTCTTCTCTTTCTTGACTTTCCTTAGGACACTGTCCGAGAGACTGGTACCAATAAGATTTTTAGCTCTTCTGTCCTTGTCTTTGAACTTTGGATCTGCTTTAGCTTCCATGAAAAGTTGCTCTGGAGACTTCTTTGAAGGTCCAGCTGCAGCATCTTTCACCTCTTTATCATCCTTTACAACTTTTTCAACTTTTTCTTCCTTTGAATCGTAACCATCTTCCTCTGCTAGATATATAGGCAACAGAGGAGAGTCTAGACCAAGAATCTCGAGCTGAGCCAACATCTTGAACTTCCACAGAGAAAAATCTCCATCTCCATTAAATTCCTTGACCTCAAACCTTCCCAGAGTTGGCTCCATACCAATAACCTGAGGAGCTCTGATACCACTTGTTGTGAATTACTTTTGCCTTAAGTTGCTTTTACCGCAAGAAACTAAGAGATTTGTTTGTTTGTTTGCAGGTACAAGATCATGTACGAGTTCCTGTGATCAATGGTGATCACAGTACATCTCGGCAAGCTCAAGAGCTTGCTGTCTTCTATTAGATGAGATTCAAAACAGAAAGAAAATACAACCCAGAGAAAGAACCAAAAGAAAAAACACTCTTGATGCTCTCACAAATCTCTCATACATAGACCGAATAGGTTTATATCCAAGGAAACATTAAAGGTATGTTCCTACCATGATGTCATAGTCCAACCAATGATAAAAACCCTCTGAATAGCCTGGCTTGCTCAGTTTGACTCTGCTATTGTGCTGCAGGTTCTGCAAAGCAGCAGAAGCAAAAGAAGAAGTAGACAGATGGGCCTTAATAAAGCAACATAGGCCCAGCAGAAGAGAAACAGATATGGCCCAATGTCTGCACAAGGCCCACAATAGTTATGTATTCATGTTTGGAGGTGGTGCTATTTCATGGAACTCTAAGAAACAACCTATTGTCACACTGTCAACAACTGAGGCGGAATATGTTGCAGCTGCATATGGGGCAAGTCATGCTATTTGGCTCAAGAATGTATTGGAAGAAATCAGTGTTGATCAAAGGAAGGCCACTGTGGTGTAATGTGACAACAGTTTGACAATCAAACTGTCAAAAACCCTGTCTTGCACGGTCGCATCAAACATATTGACGTTCATTATCATTTCCTCAGGGAACTCATGAGTGAGGAGAAAATCAAACTTGAATACTGTACTACACATGATCAATTGTCTGACATAACAACCAAGGCTGTGAAGCTAGAGACTTTTGAGAGGTTCGAGCAAAGATAGGATTGTGTGAGAAAGTCAATAAACTGGAAGAGGTTCCAGTTTAGGGGAGGGATTGATGACACTAGATAGTTGTTAAGTAAAGTCCTTAAGTTAAGTCAATTAATAAGCTTCAGTTACGGTGCTGAAGAGAGTCATGGATAGAGTCATTAAGTAAGTTCTTTGAGTATTTTGCAAGTCTTTAAAAAGACAGAGTCTGATCAATAATAAGACGTAGAGTTTTCATATTCTTCCAAAACAAAACTCTAAGAGATAACAGCTTCTTCACTTCACCACATAAAGTCATTAATTTTTGTTTTCGATAAGATAGTATAATACATGAGAGAAGACATACTGCATAACTTAGTTATTTCAAAGAACTTTGAAGTTTCACGCAATTGGTCTAAGATTGATTATAAAGAAACTTTGAAGTAGCCCTGGGCTTACGGAAATAACCGAAATGTACCGAACTGACAGAACCGATCATTTCCGTTTTTGGTCCAATTTTGGTTTATACTTTATAATGGATCATAGTCAATCTAAAATTCAATTCGGTTTTTGGTTCTGTCGGTTCGATTATTAGAAAACCAATCTAAAATTTGCAGATGGCTGGTGAAGGCAACAACGATAACTAAGACCAATTCCTAGGAAGATTTCAATTGTATTTTTTAATATCATCTTAATTTTATTTAAAATTTTCCAAAAGGAATAATCTGTTTTAATACAAACATAAAAAAGAACTGAGAAAAATTGAAACATCCTCGACATAAACAGACCTCTTGTCTACGAGAATGTAATCGTTCCGTTTCAAGTATCGTCTTTAACCATGGCGGTTCGCCGGAAGCAAGGTAAGACTAGAGTCGACCTTCCCTAGTTACGCTCCTAGCAATTAATCTTGCTGCCAAATTTGTTTCAAAAGACGAGAGTTTGACAGCGCAGTGAGTAAGAGCCATTGACGTTTCCCTCCAATGGTTTAAAAGATTCCTGAATTTTGGCCAATCTTTTGGTGAGTGAATCGCCTTGACTATGCTATTGTTCTCAACCCATATCTCCACTCTGTTGATACGAAGATCAACAAGGCTTTGTATTGTGCATAACAAGGCATGAAACTCTGCATAAATCTTGGACTGAGAGTGGAGAACGACATCACAAGTATGAAGGATAACTTTTCCATTGTGGTCTCTAAGGATCCAAGCCGTACCACTTAGCTTATTACTTCTTCCCCAAGAAACATTCAGGTTATATTTCAAGTTCGCTTGTCATGGAGCTGCCATTTATTAGTCTGAATAAACTGTCGAGAAACCGAGCTCTCCCCCGAGAGTTTAAGAGCATTAAGCTTGAACCATTCCACTGCTTCTTCCACTCCTTGCACAATTAAAGTGTCTGCATTATGTGTCTTATCCGCGAACACTTCGCCATTCCTCTGCCTTCCAAATTAACCAAATAAAAAAGGCTTAAGCTTTGCAGTATTTATTTTGAAGACCGTTTTTCTTAACAAGGTCAAGATTTGGTCAGTATATGATTCTATTGAATGGAATCAGGTGAAAAGTGTATCATATGACTTAGATTGGACTAAAACAGTAAAGTGAGAGTACACTCAAAAAGCACATGTGATAAGTCCCGACCTGTCGGAACGCATGCGGATAATGGGACAGATGAGGGACCAAGTCGCGGAACACAAAGCACGACCCAAGTGCCGATAATTGACCCAGGGATCACCACTAAATCCAAGACGGCTGCCCAAAACATACAGAACAAGTGTAACAACTATGCTGCCAAGTTCCTAGAGTCGTATAACCCGCATTCATACAACCAGGCCGATCGCGACCCAATGAAGGTTATCCGAACGGTCTTCACCATCACTAGATGAAGACCCTAAGCCGTTAAGGAAATCTGATACTCTTTTCCCTCACCTTGGTTTTGTTCCAAGTGGTTTCCCAAGGGAGGTTTTAACAAGGCCAGGGCACTTAGCGCATGGCCACGCACATCCGAGTGACGTGGCCATTTCTATCCCTTTCGTTTTATAGCCATTTAAATATTATCCTTTTGTACGAACCTTGTTCCACTTTGTTGACCCGCACCTTTGCTTGTTTACCCATTTGTCTAGGGTTTTAAGCTTGCCTATGAAAGGGTATTTTATGTGTTTGTAAAGGGGTTAGCCTCATTTTTATCAAGAACCGAGTTTTCTCTTTTCTCTTTGTGTGTGACTCGCTTAGAAACCCTTAGCTGACGTCGAACCGGGCTCACGGCGGCTAAGTCAGACCGTATCGTGAGTAGAGCCATCACTCACGTGTCGTCATTTGATCCTCTTTTCCCTTATTTCGTCCCATATCGCATCTATCCCATTGGAGGATTCAGATTAAAACTTATCTGAACCTGCTTCACCATCGTATCGCTTATCGCAACCGAGTTCCAACAAACCCCTCAGTTTTTGGTATCAGAGCCGAAAAATCTCCACGGTTGTACATGTCCTTGCTATTTCCCGTTTTGCGTTTTCCGTTTGTTCAAAGTTTCCGTCTTTCGTCTTCTTCGTTTTCCTTTATGTAAAAAGTTTGCTTCTTTGCGTCTTTTGGTTCTGTTTATGCGTGAAAAGTTGGAGTCTTGCTTCGGTTTTTGTCTCAGTGGCATTGAAACCCACTTGCTTGACATTTTCTCCGATTTTTCACCGAAAGATTTGAACTTTGCGTTCTTCGTGTTCTTCATGTTCTTGCGTTGTTGCTTTTCGTTTTCTCTTTTCCCCTAGCTAGATCGTAAAAGTGATTTCCTTCTTAGAGTCTAGGCGTTTCTTTGGTGGCCTTGAAACCACGTGTCACCACACAAGCTCGCGACTCTGTACTCCTTGTCGTTTAGCTTGGCCATTGGCGACTATCTTTCTCTCTCCAATCATTGACTGCTTTTTGACCAATCATTAGCTGTCATATTTCAAATAAGATTCCTTCTTATCCGTTAGCCGTTAGCCCTCACCTACGTGTGCTTCTTTGGACAGGTGGAACGCACGAAGCTGACGGTACGACAACCAGTTAAGACCCGCGACCCATACAACCATCGACTCCGATCTGTACGGCCACGACCAGGATCCATACACCGCCATCCGTACCTCCTTCTCTACTGACCCTCCACCGGACTTACTTTTCTGGCGACCTTCCGCCATCGTACGTACCTTTTCTGGTACACCGGAATCCATAGAATGGCGGCTCAAGACCCACCGATGGTTCCAGCCCCTCCACCTGAAATTGGAGCCTTTCTCATGCAAATCAAATCCCAACTGGGCCAAATCGATGAGCGGTTCATTCGACTCGAGATCGTTCGGCTAGCCGCCCAACGAGTGCCAACACACCGCGAGCCGAGAGTCCCACCACCTCCCGGCCAACAACCAGATCAAGGACAAGTCGAGGACCACTCCACCAAAAAAGACCCAGACTACCCGAGGCGGAGACAGCCACACCGAGATGACAACCGCCCCACGGGTCCCAATTAAGTCGGACCCTCGTACAAACTCACCGTTCCCACCTTTGCCGAGAAGGTTGATCCAGAGGCTTACCTACAGTGGGAAGGCCGCATGGATAAGGTCTTCTTGTACTACACCTACCCAGATCAACGTCAAGTCACCTTTGCCGCAACCCAACTCACAGATCATGCACTCACTTGGAGGGATCGAGATGTAGATGACCGAAGGAGAAATTACGAACGCCTCGTCCCCAAATGGACTGCCATGAAGGCTTTGGAGAGCTTCTCATGATCCGCCGAGTGCTTAGTGTCAATACATTGCCGGAAGACTCCAACCAGCGTGACAACATCTTTCACACTCGACGTATGGTAAGTGGGAAGGTGTGTGGCTTGATCATCGATGGGGGCTCATGTACCAATGTCGCGAGCTCCTACATGGTCAAGAAACTTTCTCTTGTAACCACACCCCACCCAAAACCTTATAAGCTTAAGTGGTTGAACAATAAGTCTATGATTAATGTGTCCGAACAAGTTTCGGTCACATTTAATGTGGGGCCATACAAGGACCAAGTCCTATGAGATGTAGTGCCGATGTAAGCCAACAACCTATTATTGGGTAGGCCTTGGCAATTTGACAAGAAAACATCTCACTGTGGTCAAACGAACCAGAACCATTTCATTCATGATAATAAGCGAATGTGCCTTAAGCCGTTGACACCCTCACAAGTTAATGAATTGCAAATGAACATGATTAAGGATCCGGATATTAAAACGAACCTCTTGATTAATGTTGGGGATGTTAGGAGATCACTTAGTGACTCCACCTGTCATGTTTTACTAATGGTCTTTAAAGAGTTGTTGTCTATAGCTAGTGAAGACGCATCTGTCCCGGAAGCCATCAAGGAGCTCATAAGCCGATTTCAAGACGTGTTTCCCAAAGAGCTACCTCACGGTTTACCACCTATCCGAGGGATTGAGCATCAAATTGATCTCATCCCGAGAGCCCAACTTCCAAACCGAGCTGCCTATAAAGTCAATCCAACCGAAGCCAAAGAAATGGAGAGGCAAGTCGGAGATCTCATGAAGCAAGGCTACGTGCGTGAAAGTCTCAGTCCTTGTGCAGTGCCAGTCCTCTTGGTACCTAAGAAAGATGGGTCTTGCCGCATGTGTGTTGATTGTCGGGCAGTCAATAATATCACTGTGAAGTATAGGCATCTTCACTAAGATCATTCTCAAGAGTGGTTATCACCAAGTTCGAATGAAAGAAGGTGATGAATGGAAGACGGCCTTCAAAACCAAGCAAGGCCTCTACGAATAGTTGGTCATGCCGTTCGGCCTTTCCAACGCCCCATCCACCTTCATGCGCCTAATGAATCACGTACTCCAACCCTTTATCAATAAGTTTGTTGTGGTTTATTTTGATGATATCCTTATCTATAGCCGCGACCTTGATAATCACTTGTCGCACCTTTATGCAGTTTTGACAACACTTCGAGAAGAAAAGCTTTACGCTAACTTCAAGAAGTGTGTTTTTGGCACTAATAAGCTTGTGTTCCTAGGTTTTGTTGTGAATGTGTAGGGCCTACGAGTAGACCAAGAGAAGATAAGGGCTATCTAGGAGTGGCCCACACCAAGCAACGTAAGAAGCTTCCATGGCTTGGCCAGTTTTTACCGACGGTTTCTCAAGGATTTCAGACCGTGGCCGCGCCTCTTTCAGCCATTACCAAGAAAAGTGAAGAGTTTACATGGGGACCAGCCCAAGAATCCTCTTTACGCGAGCTCAAGAGAAGGCTGACCCAAGCCACACTTCTCATCCTACCTAATTTTGAGAAAACCTTCGAAGTTGAGTGCGATGCATCCGACATCGGGATTGGAGCGGTCCTAATCCAAGGAGGCAAACCCGTGGCCTACTTTAGTGAAAAGTTACATGGCCCCACCCTGAACTATCTGACGTATGATAAGGAGCTTTACGCCTTGGTTCGGGCCACGAAAACTTGGCAACATTATCTTCTACCTCGGGAGTTTGTGATTCACACGGACCACAAGACTTTGAAACACCTCTGCGGCCAAACCAACCTCAAGAAGTGGCACGCCAAATGGTTGGAGTTCATCGAGGCATTCCCTTACGTAATCAAATACAAGAAGGGCAAGGAAAACATTGTGGCCGATGCTTTATCAATGAGACATGCTTTGATCACCACAATGGAAGCAAGAGTTTTGGGATTCGAGAGACCACGGAAAGAGAGTTCACTCTCGATTCTATATTACTGATGGTTTCCTTTTTTGTGAATGTAGGTTGTGTGTACCCGCCGGCTCGATCCGAACACTCCTATTGCAAAAAGTCCATGGAGGTGGCTTAACCAGTCATTTTGGAGTCACCAAGACCTTAGAGGTTCTCAAGGAACACTTCTACTGGGCCAAGATGAAACGCATGGTAGAAAAATTCGTGGGTCGCTGCATCACTTGCCGAACCGCCAAATCCACGCTGCGCCCTACGGGTTATATAAACCTTTACCAATTCCAAATGGAACATGGGTTGATTTATTAATGGATTTTGTGCTTAGATTACCTAATTGCTATCGCAAGGATGCTATTTTTGTGGTTGTTGACAGGTTTTCGAAGATGGCACACTTCATACCGTGCAACAAGCTCACGGATGCCACGGCCCTAACCAATCTCTTCTTCCGAGAAGTGGTTAGACTACACGGGTTGCCCCGCAACATAGTGTCGGATCGCGACCCAAAGTTCCTCGGACATTTTTGGCAAATTTTATGGAGGAAGATGGGAACTAAGCTGCTATATTCAACCGCGTGCCACCCGCAACCCGATGGCCAGAAGGAGGTCGTGAACCGAACAGTTGGAGACCTGATCTGAACCAGCGTCGCGAGCAACCAAAGGACTTGGCTTGAGTTACTTCCGCGCATGGAGTTTGCATACAACCAGTCGGTTCACTCCGCAACTAAGAAATCTCCTTTTGAAGTAGCCTACGGTTTCAGACCCCTAATGCCTATGGACCTACTACCTATACCATCAAATGAAATAGAGTGCCAAGATGGAAAAACTAAGGCCGAGCTTATCAAAACACTACATGCCGAGGTTTGGGAAAACTTGGAAAGAAGGACCGATCAATATGCCCACAAAGCCAACAAACACCACAAAGCAATGATTTTTAAACCCGGGGATTGGGTTTGGCTACACTTATGACCGGAATGATTTCTCCAACACCGAAAAGACAAGCTCAGCCCGCGGGGAGACGAACCTTTTCAAGTCATCGAGAGAATCAACGACAACGCCTACCGCCTCCAACTCCCCGGTACGTATCGGACTTCAACCTCTTTCAATGTGGCTGACTTAGTTCCTTTTGATGTAGGTGATGACTATGAAGTTCTGAGGTCAGAACCTTCCCAAGAGGGAGGGAATGATGAGTCTCGACCTGTCGGAACGCATGCGGATAATGGGACAGACGAGGGACCAAGTCACAGAATACAAAGCACGACTTTTGTACTGACTTTTTTCCACTTTGTTGACCCGCGCCTTTGCTTGTTGACCCATTTGTCTAGGATTTTAAGATTACCTATAAAAGGGTCTTTTATGTGTTTCTAAAGGGGTTATAACCTCATTTTTATCAAGAACCAAGTTTTCTCTTTTCTCATTGCGTGTGACCCGCTTAGAAACCCTTAGCCGACGTCGAACCGCGCTTACAGTGGCTAAGCCAGACCATATCGTGAGTAGAGCCATCACTCACGTGTCGTCATTCTTTTACCTTATTTCGTTCCATATCGCATCTATCCCATCGGAGGATTCAGATAAAAACTTATCTGAACGTCCTTCACTATCGAATCGCTTATCGCAACCGAGTTTCGACTCTTCTGTACCTTTCCTGACAAGATGCTCATCCGACAAACCCCTCCGTGACCGCGTGACGCATCAACATGCCTAATCGATTCAGAGGCATTATTACAGATCTTGCAAGCTGGATTGACTTGAATACCATGGCTTTGCAAGCATTCGCGCACAACCAAAGCACCAGAGAACTTTCTCCACATAAAGAATTTTATCTTCCACATATAGAATCGAATCACTCTTTCTTGTGCTGAGATAGGATTATTAGTGCACTTGAGATTTTCTGCAAGATGACAACCGCTTTTAACAGAATATTTACCATCAGTTGTTAAAGGCCAGATCCAACCATCACTTAATGTGAAAGCACGGAGGATCCATAACAATTGTGTAGGCTTCCATATCAAGGAATATCTGATGAATAACCTCGTGATCCCATGAACAAGATGTGTCTATAAGCGTAGAGACTTTCATATGGGTATCCGAGATCTGGCTTTTACTACGAGGACTCCTTGGCATTCCATCAAAGATCCATTTATCTAGCCATACCAATAGATCTCTGAAGACCTTTCATCAACAATTCTCTACCACAAAGCATAATATGCCAATCATACGAATGTATAATCCTAGCGCATGCTTCATGGATCTCCGTCTTTGGAAAATACGTTGCCTTATAAACTCAACTTACAAGCAAATCAGGATCTGAGATGATTCTCCATGATTGCTTGGCAAGTAGAGCTTGATTAAAAGCTCCAATGTCTTTGAAACCCAAACCACCTTCATTCTTGGCTTTACAAAGCTTTTCCCATGCAATCCAATGAAGCTTTTTCCTATCCGCCTTGCTATTCCACCAAAATTGTGAAATGGTTGAGGTCAGCTTCTTACATTGATGCTTTGTCAATTTGAAACAAGACATTGCATCAACTGGGAGGGCAAGAGCTACATACTTGATCGTAATTTCCTTACCACCTAAAGAAAGGGTCTTTTCGAACCAACCACCAAGATGTGATTGCATCTTATCTGTAAAAAAGCTTAGAACCTCTCTGTTAGAACCACTCATGCATTACGGTAGTCTAATATATTTCCAGTTTCTCTCCCCTGCGAAATCCCCATTAACAAGCCGATTATATTCTTCATTATCGAATCAATCTTTTCGCCATAAGTGATAGCAGATTTCTGGAAATTTGTTTCCTGGCCCGAAGCATCACCATACATCTTAAGAAAAATTAAAGCCTCTATACACTCAGGAAGCGTATCCTTACACATAAGGATTCTATCATTATCGAACATAAATTGTTGAACCGATTGTTAAGAACTAGAACTAGTTTAGAAGAGCAATTCCTTCACTACCAACGAGAGTTGATGCTAGGTTAGATTGTGGGTAATTGAACCCACACGATAAAGCCTATTCATAATCTGAAACCAACGAGAGTTAGGACCTTTGAGTTATTGATAGAGGGGTAGATTCAACGAGAGTTGGTTTGCCTTTATTCATGTTCAAGCCGAGAATAAGATTAGAGTAGTTTCTGGATAGTTTCCCTGACAAGAATTCTAACTTCCGAATGAATACCCAACATCTGATTACTTTAATTATTTGATTACAATCACATTTAAGTTTTTAGAATTCACTTCCTTTATTCGATTGATATAGCTTTTGATTCAATAGGAATTGAGAGTGTAACTTGGTTCTTCGTGGATTCGATCCCTAAATGCTATTTCGTTTGTTGTGCACTTGCAGTAGGATATAGGGTTAGAACTCGTAATATCAAGTTTTTGGCACCATTTCCGGGGAACCAATAGTTGCCTTTTGATTTTCTGTTCACAGTTTCAAGTCTATATCGTTACTTACGTTTTTCTTTTTGTTTGGTTTTTGTTCTTTTCCAGGTGTATGACCAGAAGTCAAGGTACAGAACACTTATTCAACTTAGATAATTAGGAGCTTGCGAGAGTTGAAAGAGAAAACATAAGAGCCATAAATATGAATCCAGGAAATCAAGCGCAGGATCCGCAGGACATGGCCACGATGGTACATCAGTTGCAGAGAGAGTTGGCTGAGATTAGGCGACATGGACACTCCGCACACTCACTATCAAAATTGCTCGGCTATTTGACCTCCTGTTATTGAGAGGAATGATTATGAGATCAAACCTCAGCTCATTGGGTTAGTCAAGCAGTATGTTTTCAATGGACTTCCAGAGGAGAATCCTATGGACCACATAGAGAACTTCGAGGACATATGCGGGACCACTAGCTCAAATGGTGTACCCGCTGATTATGTGAAGTGTAAGCTCTTCCATCGAGACTTTTCGCACCATGGGTACTCGGATGAACAGCTCCTCAACACCTTCTACAGTAGGATCAAGTGGGAGTACAAAAATTCTCTGAATGCTGCCAGCAATGGGGATTTCATGACCAACACTAGGGATGAAGCTTTCACTCTGATCGACAACCTAGCTGCAAGTTCTGGTAGTCACTATCTGGAGTATGATCGGGGTAGGAAGGTAAACAGTGTGGAAAATCAAAGGATCGATGACATTCTTGAGAAGTAAGATATGCTGATCCGAGCGAATCAGGGTAGTCACAGGAGTGTGAATCAGGTTGGGGACAGTAGAGAAGTGGCTCAAGTTCAAGATATTTCGGCTGGTTCTAAAGATCAGAGGGAGGTCGACTATGTTAAGTGGCAGAACAGGGAACAGAACCCGAACTACCTCTCTTACAGGAGCACTAACTTTGAGAACCCACATGATGTCACTTTTCTGGCATCCACACTGCCCCAAGGGTCACCTTTTCAGGGAAAGCCGTTCGTCCAGAACTCAAGGCAGAGATGGAACAATCAGAAACCGTTTGCTCAGAACGCAGGAGGGAGTAATTGGCAAAGACCGTACAAGCCTTATGTACCGCCGCCAATGCAGCAACAACCTCCAGCAGCACCTTCAGGGACGTCAAACAAAGAAATCAAGGCCCTGATACAGCAGCTCGCTGTTGAGCAGCAAAAATACTACCAGGGAGCTTAATACTAAGATGGATAACATCTACAGTGACCTGAATGAGAAGTTTGAATCAGTCTCTATGCACCTCAAGAAGCAGGACACACAACTTGCCCAGACGCCCCCAAGGAGCCATTAGACGCCCCCAAGAAGCCATTAGACGCCCCCAAGGAGCTTTACCTGGGAAAGTTGAGAAAAATACCAGAGAATCTTGCAATGTTGTGAAGTCTGAAGCAGGGAGTTCGGTTGAGAGCAAACACGATCCTCAAGCTCCATACCTTAAGGAGCTTGAGAAGGTAGAGTATCAAGGAGAGTTTACGATACCATGCCGGGTTGGACCGCTGGTTTTCAGCGATGCTCTATGCGTTTTTGGAGCTAGTATTAATGTTATCTCCTTGAAAATTATGAAGACTTGTTGACTTCAGTCTCCTTGTCGGGAATTGCAAGATCCCTGTAGACTTTACGGTTGTTGAGATGGAAAAAGAAGGAGCCATTCCGATCTTGTTGGGAAGGCCATTCCTCAACACCGCTGGCGCCAAATTAGACTTTCTAAGTCGAAAAATCGTGTTGCAAAATGTTGATAAGGACGTTTCAAACCCCATTCGAGGTTCTTCGAGTCGTTTCTGTGGAGTCATTTAAGATGATGAAGAAGATAATGACTGTGATGAGCAGTATGAGTTGTTCCACGAACACGAAAGGAACTCGGCTGAATATCAAGACACTTGTATCCTTTATCGTCTTGACAGATTCTGCAACTACGATGTTAATGGTCTTGTTATAAAAAATTTTGCATGCAGCCCTGGTATTGATGCTGGTGGAGTTTACACGGTCAAGGAAATAGGCCACGATGGAACTGTTGCATTGCTTGATGCATCAGGAAGGACGATACACACGAACGATGAACAGTTGAAAAGGTTCATCATTGAGGAAATCAATGTCCAAGGAGTGATCAAACCTCACTCAAGCAGTTCCGCCATTTGAATGTCGTCCGAGTCAAGCTAATGACTGTAAAAGAGCACTGAGTGGGAGGCAACCCACTATTAGGTAATTTGTTTTTCGTTTGATTTCGTTTTTGTTTTTGGTGTTTTTAAGTAGGAAGTTCTCGAAAGCATAGATCAATCGATTTTCCTAGGATCAATCGATCAAGGGCATATAGTAGGATGCGCACGATCAAAATCATGACCAAGCACAAGGCATCGTCCGATCAGGACTTGCGCACCATCCATTGCCCGACTGAAAAGGCATTGATCGATCGATCGAAGAGTAGCGCAAGATCTGTTGCCCGACAGAATGAGCAAATACCGACTAATCAAGCACAAAAAGCGCATGATCCATTGCCTGACAAGGCATGCATGGATCGATCGAGCATAACTACTGCACGATCTAGAGCATGACGTAAAGAAAGGCGGATCGATCGAGTAAAATAAGAAGATTTGCGCATGATCCACTGCCCGACCGAGCAGGTAAGGATCGATCCAGCGATGCTCGCAAGAGCATGGATCGATCAAGCAACTTGGGGATCGATCGATCCTTAACCCAGGTTCATCTTCTTAAACGCGCAGAGCAGTTACTTTTCGCGAAACCCTATTGCAAAAATTCTAAAAACTCGATTTCTCTCTCGCTTTCACCCGATTTTGACGATTCAAAAGCCTAATCCACTTAAAATCTTGTCCTCCATCTGATTTTATGGTTTATAACTCCGATTAGCAAAGATATGCCCTCTAAATTCAAAATTTTGATCCAATTTGGAGGATGAATTGGGTAAAAGGGGAACTTGTTTTTTGGTTGATTTTCATCGATTAACTTATACATATGCCTCATACTTACATAGATTCGACCCCCTCTTGCTGTTTGGATTGTTAAATTTCGATTAGAGATTGCTCATTAGGTTGAAGGAGAATTTTTAGGGGAATTTCGAAATTTTTAGGCTTGATTTTGATTTGTTGTGGTTCGACTGATATATTGCTGGATGTTGATATTGTTTATTTGAATGAGAATTCGAACCACTGATCTCTTTTACACCTAAGATTTTGAACCTTTGTGAGTTTTCTCGGTCACAAACTCATTCTCTCGGTTGTGTATCTGTTGTTTCTTTGTAGATGGTTCGCACTTCCACCTCCAATCCTAGAAAACCTACACAGAAGGTCAGGGCATCTTCAAAACTGCAGTGCGGTCAAACGTCATGACAATACGAATATCTGCACAGACAGAGTCAACTTGGTGACTGTTTACTGTTGCCGAGACTAGAACACACCTATTTCGTCGATAGTGTGGCTAATAGGATGCCCCGCTCTTGTCAGGAATTCAGCGACATACAAGGAAAGGACTGAGGGAGACGGTTGGAAGAGCTTTCACGAAAGCTTCTATGATCAACTCCTGACAAACACGTTGATCCCAACCAAGTTCCTTTGCCGCGAGACGCTAGATAGGATGGACATTCTAGGAGATGTTGTTCAGCTGTTGGACAATCTTGGTCTGGCCAAGTTCTGCTTCAAGCCTATCCACTGTTTCCAGAGGTAGTCCGACAATTCTTGGCAATGTGTGACATGTATGCATGCGCCGATCCTCACAGTCCAGTCTATGCACAATACTTGACATACCGGTACAAAGGAGCCCTCTACACGATAATAATTTAGGAGTTGTGCCAGATTTACGGCTTTGACGAGTATGCAGTTGGGCAGAAACCGTCAAAGAACTCACCTCCAAAGAACGAGTCATGGTACGTGTTGTCAGGTGACGAGTATCAGGGTAAGGCCTCGAAGCTCACTCACATCAAGAACCCAACCATTAGGATAGACGCCAAGCACATTGGATTGAAGATTCTGACAATGGAGAAGTCAGGCAGTGTGTCAAAGTCTCAGCTGGAGTACCTACACGGCGCTATCTCTCCTATAGTCCCGGATCTGTACCACGATCCTACCCTTGCTGCAGGACTTCCTTCGAACATCAACTGGGGCTACCTTTTTGTCAATGAGGTTATCAGGCGTAGATATAGAGGTGACCCGAGGAAGAGAGTGGTGGAGCCAATCGGTAGTCTCCTGACACCGATCTTCATGCACCATGGGTTAGACCTCGAGAAGACATAGGTTATTCAGAGGATTGATCTGATCGATACACCTACCTTGGCGCGATTTGGGTACCTTCTGGAGAAGAAGCAGTGGAAGTTTTTTGATGATACACCCCAGATGATGTACAACACCCTCCCAGCTCCCCACCTCACTTCAGTAAGCTGCAGAGAGAACGTGGAGTTCAGACCTGCACCGAGAAGGAGACTGCACCGCGAGCTCGATCTCGGAGAGCTGGAGCTTCCACCTCCACTCAGTTTATACCTCCTGCATTGGCCACTCCACCTTCTGGCTTTCTGCTTCCCGAGTTTCCAGAGGAGGAACTCGGATTGCCTTACTACTCGCCGGACTTCACGGATCGGCAGTTCAGAGAGTGGCTGGTTGAGATAGAGAGGAGGAAGAGGTCGATTCTGCGGATCATATGGAACTCTTTGACGAGGATCCTAGCGGCCTTTTGTATGAGTGCACCTGGCGCCGATCGTGACGAGCATGCTGCCGCACCTACTAACTGCACCTACCCGCCGACCGGATGTTACTGGACATCGGTCTGACGATGACGAGGATGATCAGACAGCGGATCACCGTCTTTCTAGCCGCCGCAGAGCACCAGGCGCCCGCTACATCGAGAGTCCTGAGTAGCTTTTTAGCTACTTCCTACTTCTATTGTAGTTTATTTTTATTACATTTAAAACTATTTATTTTGTTCACTTTTATTTCTTATGCATGTTTATATGTCTACCCTTTGGTTTATTTTTACACCGGGACAGTGTAAAGTAAATTTGGGGGAGAACACCTATTGACTAACGCATTTTTCTGTTTTGTTTCTTTTCATTCTAGGATTTTCAGACTATTTCCCTCTTTTATTTCTGTATTTTTGAGCTTTTGAGACTAACATCAGATCATTTGATTTTCTATGTCCTTAGCATTATCCTGAACTTAGTATCACTTGTTTTGCATTTGTCAGGAATCGATTAGACTATTGGAAAACCTAGAGACAAAACAACACTCAATTTCAGAGCACACTCATCTCAACTTTCAAGGGATTTCATGCTGATTTCACACCTAACCTGACTTAATCTTCTCGTCAAGGGAATTGGTAATACATCAGGTAGGTTCCTTCTCTTTACTCAGTGAAAGATGTTCCTTGTAAGTTTGGTTCCGTGTCTCTCTTCACCACGTTCAGGCATTTTGAGCCAAAGATTCTGATAGTCGATATAATTTTTTTGCATTAAGTTAGCCTAGGGTAAAAGTTTTCCAATGACACTGCGAATTTTTAGAGTGAATTAGATGTCTCTAAGGATACATCCAATGACGTGACCTTTTTCA
>JAKUCM010001553.1:0-44385 GCA_023374145.1 Lepidium sativum
GAATTAGTCATTTTTAACTGCTTTTAAACAAAAATACCCTTGTTTCCTTATAATCCCTAACCCAAGTACACATTAGAAAACTTCTGTTGATTAATATATTCCTCTCTGTGCAGTTTTCGATACCAATGCCTAAAGGAGGAAGAGAAGCAGTCACTAAGAATCTTGTTCTACGGGAAGATCAACTCCCTCAAAAGTTTCTCAACCCTAGGACGAAGAAGAAATCAAACAAACTGGTTAGTTACTTCTTTTGTGTCTCCTATCTTACACACAAACACAAACCTTAATTGAGAGAGAAACTGAAGGTAATTCTGTTGTTGCTTCCAGGGTGATGAGTACTTCACGTCAGATGATGTATTCACGAACCATCATGGTGATAAAAAGGCTCCATTGCAGCCTCCAGTGAGAAAAGCGTTGGCGGTTTTCAGTCAGAAACGGAACCCTAATGATAACCATTACTCTCGTTCTATGCACTGAGCTTTTGTTTCTCCTACAGAACAAGTATCTCCTTTACTTTAGAAGATGCCAATGATTTTGTATCTTTTTCTTTTGAATTGAATAGTCTTAAAGCTTAAAACTCTTTCGAAGAGTTGTGATTTATAACTTTTTTTCGGTTCCTAGATTTGTATTTTGATTATACAGAAAAAGTTATATGAAGGATTTGAGTCTTGTACGTATAATTTCTAACTTGCTTTCTTGTTTTCTTGGCTCAAGACATATTTCTCCAAAAATTACCGGGTTTAGTGAACTGGACAGTAGACCGAAACCATAGTATCTTGGTACTACTTATCAAAGGTTATGGTCGGCACTATCTAATTTTTCGTGTAAGCTAATTACAAATAAGAGATGTGATTCGGCTTTAGCAACGCCATAGACAAAAAAGAAAGCAACGTGGTTGTTAATGTCAATGTCATAACTACAAAGTCAATTTATTTACTCCTTTCATCTTCATCTTCATTCGAAGGTGAAGCCAGTGCAAGCTCGGCCCAAGCCAAAGAAGACGACTTGAGTCTGCTGAAATGGACCACACGAATTTTACTCTCTAGTGTCTCACAAAGCTCCTGAATTGAACATGAGAGCTTGTCTTTTTCATTGTGGTCCAAGTTCAGACATTGGCTCACCACTTCACATACTGCCTCAAGTTCTTTTTGGTTGTAATGCTTGAGCTCAGGATCCACCAAGCTAGCCATTACATCTGGTGCATCAAGGTACTTCTTCTCCCTTGCCTGAAAAATTTAGGAGTTTGAAATACAATGTCAGCATCCACAAGTACCCTCATTTGTGTTGATGGATCAAATGCCAAGACTTTGCAACCAATGTTTTCACCCTCATCCAACACCCCATATATACCCATTTGGTATAAATAATAGCTAATCTTGAAACCTTCTCCAGTTTCGAAAATGGGTTTAGAAAGGTTATGCAAGTATAAGAGAAAGGCTCTAGGCTTCCAAACGCATGAAAATGCCTTAACCGCTAAAAGAAAGAGACTTTTATCGAATTGATGAAAAGTTTTTCTTACCCATTCAACTAAGCAACCTTTGTCTTGGCAATAAGAAGGTCTTCCGCTTACAATTTCCAGTAATAATATGCCAAAGGAGTAGATATTCCCTTCTAAATCCAGATCTCGGTGCTCCATTGCATTGGGAAGTACACATATAGCTCCTTCACAACTGATATTCCTCAGCTTTTTCTCTGATCTCACTTGAATCGTTTTCCAGCATTCAAAATCAACCAGCTGCATGGAATAAAAGATAATTAAAATAAAAGTAGAAATTAGTGGCAGAGCTTAGCTAACTGTATCGTCTACGAAATAGCCAAGGGTGAGCTTTACTTTAGGAGTGAAATCTTCAGTGAGATATACTGCATTTGAGCTTAACTGAGAGACTGTAAATGGAGGATCAAGTTCGGTATGAAGATACTTGAGACCGCGTGCAATGCCAATAACAATTTTCATGCGTTTTGCCCACGATACTAAACTTCCTTCTCCATCTGCATCAAACATATATAATCATTGGGTATTATTGTAATCAGCTATCTCTACTTCTAGTGAAAACTACTTAAAACAGAGCTCTAAGGAAACTTGATTATATATTACAGTGGAGGTGGTCGTATAGTGTCCCATTTGATGCATACTCAAAAACAAGCATTCTTGTAAACGGAGTGGTCTCTTTACAGTATCCAAGTAATTTCCCCGCATTCTCATGGTTTAATCTAGCCAAATCCGCAACCTGAGAAAATGGATGGTCAAGTAAAGTCAGGATTTTACAAATATTTTCTTGCAAGTGACTTGGTGATAAACATAAGACGACGAACCTCTCTTTGAAAATAAAGCTCCAGATATCCCGTCCAATCTTCCTTTTTAACGCAGAGAGAGATCACAGCGATTTCATTCTCGCCTTTGATTGTTCCTTTGTACACCTGACTATCTGCACAAGAGTCGATGATGTTGCTGAAGTCTTCACACGCCACTTCTAGCTCCTGTCTTGTGAATCTCGACACATCCTTCAGCATTTCGGAATCTGTAATAAATACCAGTTCCCTTTAACTTTTCTCATCTCTGGAAGTTCTTTCAGGTTTTTGTATAAATATCTTAGAACTTCTAAATGTTTCTAACCAACATAGACCGTGAACTGCTCCTTTTTACTTGCAGATTTCTTCCAGGGAACGATGAGAGACTGCTTTATGTTGCATAAGCGAAATGCAGAGAAAATTACAACTACGAAGAGTAAACCAACCGATGATCCCGTGACTATCTCGAAATTCCGAAGCCACGTAAGTCTCAATTTTCGCTGTTTCTTCTTGACCACAGTTACAGCTTGCCAATTGAAAGATTCATTCAAAAATAAAAATTTAGATAAGGAAATACATTGTCAATGTCAATAAAGTAAAACTTATTTCTACGAACCACATTCTGAAGAAGACCGCTGCTTAACATCCTTGGTTTCCATGCAGTTTCCTTGAAAGCTCACTCTGCAATGATTTTCAATTTATAAAGAGATACTATCCCATGGAAAAATACAGAAAACTTAGACAAAAGGGTCCTGTAAGAAATACCTTGGAAGGTAATCCAAGCAACTTGGAATTCTTCCATCGAAATAATTGTAAGAGAAATCTGCCAATTTCAAGAGAGAAGAGTCGCACAAACCCGTGCTGTTTTTACTTGGATTCGAAGCATGCCTGATGATTCAGACAACCCAAAAAATAATGCAGATTAACATATCCATTATTAGACAATAAGTTTCACCTTATGCTACTTTGGATGATTGGCTAAACTCACTTTTTTGAAGTTCCTGCAACAGGAATACTTCCTTGAAGCCTATTCCTGTCAATAAGAAGTTTTTTAAGGTATTTCAAGTTTGCAATTTCTGGAGGTAACTTTCCTGTCAAACCATTCGACTGCAGGTTCCTGTGGTGTAAAAAAAACAAAAAATAATGGTTATCGGACAGATGACATTGCAAGTTTCAAAGGAGACTATAAAAAGCTTACAGCTTCTTCTTACATTGTCATAATGCTTGACAATTCCCCGAGCTCTGCTGGAATCGGTCCAGTCAAATGATTATTTCCCAGGTCTAAGATCTTGAGTTTCCTCAACTTTCCTATCTCCTTTGGTATTGTCCCCATTAGAATGTTCCCGGACAGGATCCTGAAGAAGCATTCAACACACAAAAGAAAGATTTCAAAATTATTCTAAACACTATTCATCATCATATGTACATTTTTGCAGGTATTCTCAATAGAAATCAAAACCATACAGTTCTTGCAAGTAGGTTATCTGACCAAGTTCTGGCACAAGCAATCCTCTCATCTTTGCAGCTGATATATTTCTGCAAGTTTCACAGCACGAAACAGGCATATACTTGAGTATTTCGTAAAGAAAGATATGTAATTTCACAGATAGGAAGAGATCAAAGTTTCTTACATCTTGATAATATGATCCTTAGATGGAGAACATGTAATGCCGTTCCAATCACAAGGACTTATATTGGAGACATTCCAATTAGACATAACTAGCAAAGGGTCCTTATAATTAGCTTGCTTGAATCTCCTAAGAGCGTCAACTGATACAAGAAGAACAAGTGTTCATCGACATTTATAGAGGCTAAGAAAGTAAACTTTTTCAGCATCCAAAATTAACGATGGAAACAAAAATCATCAAAGAAAATGGAGAAATCAAATACCTTCATTAAAGGCAAAAGCATCACAGGAGAAAACGAGGAACCCTAAAACAAGACTCACGATAACAGGCTGCATAGTTGATGGCAATTACAATCTCAGAGATTTCTTCAAATGTTAGTTCAGTAAAAGCAGCAAAACCCAGAATTTCTCACTGAAATAGTCATAACAAAAGACCCAATAACTTCCAGTTCTAGGGAGGGGGAAATTTAACAACAATGACAAGAGCTTAAACAGCAAAGCAAGAGATTTAACAAAAAAGGAAAATGCTTTAAATAATATTCTGGGTTTTTAACAAAAATCCATAAAAGAAAAATGGAAATTTCTTAATAGGTAAAGAGAGATGGTGACGAAGGAGAAGAGACTTTGATTCAAAGACAGTTTTTTTGGGGTCGAAAAGACAGTTTATTTGTTTTGGTTTTTTGTGAGTGGAGAGTAGAGAAGGAAGAAATTGTGCTTTTTGAACTTTTTCTTTAGAAAAGAAAGATAATACTTTAGTTTAAATATGTTTCCTTATAAGTTTTGACTAAACTAAATTTCTTTCACTAAATTAGTAACAGATCACTATTTTCTGTGATGAAATTCGATTGATACTTCTTTCCCATCTAATACATGTTCATAGTAATATATTTAATTCGAACCCAAACAAAATCTATTATATTTAATTGTAATGTATAGAATATAGAAGGACAAATGTGTGAACATGCATTATCTTTCAAACCATCCAAAGTCAATATTGGAAATCCTTTAAAAGAAAAATTAGATAAAATACTATTACAATACTATATGCACTGATAAGATTTTTTTTTCTTATCAACGATAAACAACATCAAAAATAATTAAAAAGCCTGACAAAATTACATCGCATACATTTTATTTGACTTAGCCAGAGTGTCCGCTCTGTAATTTAAGACTATGGGAATGACAGATAGCGAACAGGAAGTAAATCTAGATATAAGTCGCCGAAACTCCTCCTGATATGGTAAATTCACCGGCCACTCCTCTTGATGCATAAAGATATAGTAGACTGTCTCACAATCCGTCGATATCTCCACTTCCTCGATTCGAAATCCTAATAACGCCCCCATCGCCCAGAGCACACGGCCTCCGTCTCCGCATGCAGAGCTGATAAATACTGATGACTTCGTCTTGATCCCGAAAGTATCCCCACCACTGAATCTGGAAAGCAAACTCATCTGAACCCCGTATAGAGGTCAGTGTCTTTCCAGGATGCATCCACATAGCATTTATAGTCGGTGAACCTGAGATTAGCTGTGGTTGGAAATATCATCGTCGACTTGTACGAATCCAGCTTGAATAAGGTTGATCCACTCTTATCCATATCACCCCGACGGGCCCCAGTCCATTCTATATAGTCGGACTGAGCCCAACCCAAAACAACTCTAGGGTCCAAATCCGCTTGTGCAAAACAGAACCCATTTCTAGCTTTCCAAATATTCCATATAATCCAAGAGAATACCCCTGAATCTATAAGAGCTGGAAGTCCCGAACTCAAAAAAATCAAAATTATACCAAACTGACCGTCCCGGAAACACCCCCGGACTAGATGGAATCACTGATAATGCTCATACTTGAACTGCTGGTGGACAATCAAATAACACATGGTTGATGGTTTCCTCCTCCACCCCACAATGTTGACACCTGGCATCCCCACCCAGTCCACGTTTAACCAAGTTTTGATAGACGGTCGTACACCCTGTCAAAGCCTGCCAAATAAAGTGGTTTATCTTTGGTGGGCAATTTAATTGCCAACACCTCTTCTATAACCTATCAAAAGAAGGACCAACAATTTGCCGATCACCCTCTTTTCCAGCTTTGGCCAACTGATATCCTGATTTGACAGTATAACGCCCTGTCTTTGTATTGTGCCATCCCCAATAGTCATGCCTTTGCCCTCTTGGGACCGGGATTGCCAATATGATCTTACTATCTCGTGGATCAAAATATTGACGAACTAAAATTTCATTCCAACGTCATGTTTGCCTATCCAAAAATTGATCAACCGTCAAATCCGGGAATAGATACAAATCTGACCAAAGTGCAGGCCGTGGCACAATATCCAGAATCCAAGAATCCTTCCATCACTACAAGAGAACATTAGATTAGGGACTAAATTTTACAACTTTTTTGGGACGTTGTAAAATTGGGAGGTATTTACAACTCCCTTACGACGTTTTGAGATTTCGTTGTAAAGGAGTTGTAAAGAGACAACGAAAATTTTTGTTGTAAACAAGTTGGTAATTTACGACTCCTTCACAACGCTTTCCCATTTCTAAAACAATTTGTTCTTATTTAGTCCCTAAGTTGCAACTCTTTTACGACCTCTAGATTTTACATCGAATTAACATCGAATGTCAAAGTAGGTAAATCGTTTTTCTTGTTACGTAAAAGGTTTTAAAAAATTTTAATTTATGTTGTAAAGGCGTTGTTAAATTTAAAATTTCGTTGTTAAAAGTTCTCTACTTTACAACTATTTTACGACTAAGTAGTTTACAACTATTTAAGGACGTAATTTCAAATTAGATATTTATGGTTAGGTACATGTGTGTAATTTACTCGTAATTTGCAAGAATTTGTAAAATCATCGTTAATTTTTTGCCTATATAAGGAGGAAGGCTCTCTTCATTAATCACAACATCAAAAAACAAAAAAAAAAACATGGTAGAGGAGAAAAAAACGGTTTTGGGGAAAAATCCAAAAAATGTCTTTCGGTGGAGATACATTCGAGCAACGAAGGTGGATGTATATGCATAGAGATGCTGCCGGAATCGTGACAAAGGAGTTTATGAATGGGGCAGAAATATTCATGCACCAGGCTAGTCAAACTGAAATCACGGTTGAATCGGGTAAGATGTTCTGTCCTTGTCGGAAATGCAAAAATACGAAATTCGCCCGAGTAGAAACTGTTTGGAATCATATATTAAATAGAGGGTTTACAGGCCATTATTACTTTTGGTTTCACCATGGGGAAGGTGATAGCGGTCGTGGGAATGATGAAGCAAGTAGTAGTAATTTTAAGAATGTTGATGCCAATATAGGTGAATCAAGTAATTTGCATGATGTTGGTTATCAGAATGAGATTCATGGGGTTGTAGAGCATGATAGCATGCATGAAATGGTCACAGATGCATTTCAGGAAACTAATATTGATCAACCTATAGTTGTCGAGGCACCCAATTTAGATGCAAAAAGGTTTTATGACATGCTAAATGCTGCAAACCAGCCTCTCTACAAGGGATGTAGAGAAGGTCTGTCTAAATTATCATTGGCAGCTAGGATGATGAATATTAAAACAGAATGTAATTCATCTCATTCATACATGAATATGTGGACTGACTTGCTCAAAGAGTATTTGCCAGAAGACAATATGTGTGATGAATCATATTATAAAACGCAGAAATTGATCTATAGTCTTGGATTGTCGTGCGAAACCATTGATGTCTATATAGATAATTGTATGATCTACTGGAAAGATGATGATGTGTTACAAGAATGTCGGTTCTGTAACAAGTCAAGATATAAGGCACAAGGGAGTGGGCGTAAGAAGGTTCCGTATCAACGGATGTGGTATTTGCCAATAACTGATAGATTGAAGAGGTTATATCAGTCGGAGAGGACAGCAGCTGCGATGAGATGGCATGCAGAGCATTCACAGACAGAAGGAGAGATTAATCATCCTTCAGATGCAAAGGCGTGGAAACATTTTAATACGGTACACAAAGATTTTGCTAGGAATATTAAGAATGTTTATCTTGCTCTATGCACCGATGGTTTTAGTCCGTTTGGAATGTCTGGTAGACAATATTCTTTGTGGCCAGTAATCCTCACGCCTTATAACCTTCCTTCGGGAATGTGCATGGAAAAAGAATTTTTATTCCTAAGTATACTTGTTCTTGGTCTTAATCATCTGAAACGGTCTCTTGACGTGTTTTTGCAACCTTTGATTCATGAGCTGAAACAGTTATGGACGCTTGGGGTTCGAGCATATGATTTTTAGTCCAAAAAAATTTTACGATGAAGGCGGTGCTTATGTGGACGATAAGTGACTTCCCTGCCTATGAAATGTTATCTCGTTGGACAACACATGAGAGATTGGCTTGCCCATATTGCCTTGGGAGAACAGATGCATTCCAACCGAAGCATGGTAGGAAATTGTCTTGGTTTGATTTTCATCGTCGATTTCTTCCAATTAACCATCCTTACCGAAGGAACACGACTCTACTCAGGAGTAAAGTTAAGATAAAGGATCCCCCACCATTGTATCTATCAGGAGAGGAAATCGAAGCAAATATGGATTATTATGGGGCTTTGGCTACTGTTCCTCGATGAGGTAATTGGCACGTTCCTAATAATATGTCAGATTATTACGGACGGTATCATAACTGGCATAAGAAGAGTATATTTTGGGAGCTGCCATATTGGAAAGATTTGTTGATTCGACATAATTTTTGGATGTGATGCACATCGAGAAGAATTTTTTTGAGAATATCATGCATACGATTTTGAACGTGGCTGGTAGGACAAAGGATAACAGGAATTCACTTTTAGACTTACCAGCTATTTGTTCAAGGAGTGAGTTGCATATCAAAAGTGACGGCAAAATTCCAGTTCCGATATTTAGGTTGTTATCTGAGGCGAAAACGGCATTATTCAATTGGGTGTCATCAGAGGTGAAGTTTCCTGATGGGTATGTTTCAAATCTCTCAAGATGTGTTGAGCAAGGGCAAAAGTTTACAGGGATGAAAAGTCATGATTGTCATGTGTTCATGCAACGACTACTACCCTTTGCTTTGGTGGAGTTGCTTCCAAAAAATGTACATGAAGCACTTGCAGGTATTTGTTTAACATACTATAGTAATGAATATAAACATATGTATATAAGTCTTATATTGTAGGTATGGGAGCTTTTTTTAGGGATTTGAGTGCACAGATAATCACAGTAGAAGGTTTGGAACAACTTTCAACAAATATACCGCTATTGTTCTGCAACTTAGAGAAGATTTTCCCTCCTTCGTTCTTCGATGTTATGGAACATATGCCAGTGCACCTTCCTCACGAAGCACTCCTAGCAGGACCTGTTCATTTTCGATGTATGTACCCATTTGAACGTTTTATGAAAACGCTTAAGGGCAAAGCAAAGAACCTGTCAAAAGTCGAAGGGTCAATCGTTGCTGGTAGCCTGACAAAAGAAACATCGCATTTCACATCGTACTACTTTGCACCCACCGTTCACACACGAAAAAGAGCACCTAGGAGATATGATGCTGGTGGTGTCGCCCAAACTTATGCAGTAGAGGGAGTTCCTGATATCTTTTCCCCAATTGGACGTCTTAGTGGCAAATTAAAAGAAGTTTGGTGGAGTAGTCCCGAAGACCGCCACGCGGCACACACATATATACTTCTGAATTGTACTGAAGTGCTTCCATTTGAAAGGTATATATATATATATATATGAATTGTATATAGTTAATGAAATGTGTATTACTTTAAATTAACATATTTCTATATACATGTATAGTTTATTTGTTAGTCAGGTAAAAGAAACTATTGAAGAAATTTCAGATGCAGAAGTACTTAAGCGGAAAGATATGCACTTCGCACTATGGTTGAAGGGCCAAGTAAGAGTGAATTGTATACATTAATTGTGATTATGTTGTGATTAACTTAAATTAACATATTTCTAATTACGTTGTGATTAATTTTAAATTGTGTATACAGGTTGACTATGATGATCCATACTACCCACCATGGTTTCATGATTTAATCCAAGGTCTTATTGCCAAGATAACAAAAGCACTCATGTATTTCACCATAGGATACACATTTCACACCTTTGAGTACGATGTAAGGCGTGCAACGGCAAATTGGGGAGTATGTGTGAAAGGTGAAACCGTTTTCTATGGGGTTTTGCAAGAGATTATCGAAGTGGAATTTGTGGGATTAATTGGGTTGAGAACTGTGCTATTCAAATGTGACTGGTTTGATCCCGTAATCAACAGAGGTGTCCGTTACAGCAAATTTGGAGTTGTGGACGTGAATGGGAGGAGAAGATACAACAAGTTTGAGCCTTTAGCTTCATTCCATATCCAAGGATCAAAGAGTCAGACATCAATTGGTTAGCTACAGTGAAGATCACACCTCGTGGGCGAATTATTGGATGTGGAGATTTACCGTTGCAGGAAGAATCATGTTCATCTATACAAGTGCTAGAGCAAGCTACAGAGCTAGTGGTTCTTATCGATCCGGAAAACCGAGAGTACGAAGAAGATGTTGATGATGAGGAGTGTGACGAGTTTGCAGAAAGTGATAATCCAAGTAGTGGAAATGGTAGTAACGGTGAAGAATCTGATTGACACTACGGTTTATAACGTAAGAACAATGTATCGTTACAGGATTTTTATGTAATTTACGTTATGTCAATCTTTTATAAATCATTTGAATTTAGTAAATTCATAAATCAATCAAAGTTTAATCAAACTAAGTTTTACAAATCAATCAAAATTTTATCAATCTAAGTTTTATAAATCAATCTACAATTCCGCAAAACACTTAGGAAAAAATACTTAGGAAAAAAATAATTTCTTAAAATGGTCGTAAAAACGTTGGGGACTAAAAACGTCGTAAAGACGTTGTTAGTTGCCAACGTCTTTACGACGATTTTAGTCTCCAACGTTTTTACGACGTTTTGTTCAATACATTAATTTATATCATTTGTAATATTTATATAATTATAAGATTTATATGATTTATACTATTATATCATATTTGCAAAATGGTTTATATGGTTGATATGATTTATAATATTTATATAATTTATATGATGTATAAAACACTTAGGAAAAAAATATCATAAAAACGTCGTAAAGACGTTGGCAACTAAAAACATCGTAAAGACGTTGTTACTTGCCAACGTCTTTACAACGTTTACATATCCTATAAATTATTATAAATTATATAAATATTACAAATGATATAAATTATATAATTTATATAAACCATATATAATTTATAAATCTTATAATTTATAAATCGTTTACATTACTATAAATGGTAATAAATATTACAAATGATATAAATTAATGTATTGAAGAAAACGTCGCAAATACGTTGGGGACTAAAAACGTCGTGAAGACATTGTTAGTTGCCAACGTCTTTACGATGTTTTTAGTCCCCAACGTCTTTGCGACGTTTTATTCTATACCGTTATGAGCCTTTGAATTCACCATAACGTCTCAATGAATTGTACCGTAACGGTACATTAAATCCATATTTACCAACGTCTTTACATCGAATACGTTGTAAATTTTATCCTAACTCTTTTACAACTTCACGTATTCCCTATAAATATATCACCAATTTTGCAACATCATTCCATCATTCCCCATTCCACAATCTCTCTCTAAGGTATCCCTCTCTCCTTTATCTCTACAATTTTTTTTTTGTGGCAAATTTAGGATTAAAATTATGTAGGTTTTTTAGAAATGATGTAGTAGATACGAAATTTAGAATTTAGGGTTTATATATTATTTAGTAGTATCCAATGTCTAATTTACGGAACATCCTTTTGTAGGTACAAATTATGGCACCCCGTAAGCATACACACCGTGTCCATTACAGTGACATGCTGCACGGCACCGCAACGTCTTCTACTTCCTCGGCTGTGCCAGAGACACAATCGCAGTCACATCATCAGAGTCATACACCACCGCATACTTCCCCAGCACCAGAAGTGGCCGTAGATCCCCCTCCGACGAATGTTGCGGTCCATCCAGACCTTTTGATGCCGCCTGATGCACCTTATGCGCAGTACCGGGTTGAGGATATTCTCGTGGTACCAAACCGCGAGAATTTACCGCATCTACACATCGATCGTCCAACTGGAACCTATTGGTACATATTTAATTTAATTTACATACTTAATTTAAGCATTTATAATTAAATAACTAATAATATATATTAAAAAAATTTCAGGTTCGGTATTGATAGCAATGTGGGACGAAGCATCACGGAATGCATCAAAAGCTATTTCGTAGAGGCGACTCCAAATTGGAAATCAACACCACATTACATTCGCATAACGTGGTTCAAGATTTTTGCGGTAATTTTTTTTTAACATTAATTTTTTTTTAACATTAATTTTTTTATTCAACATACTATAATATATAATAAATATTAATTAATTATTTTAACTACTAGCAACGTTGGAATTGGGACGTCTCTATCAACGAGACTGTCCGACATGAGTTCAACCGCAAAGCCATGAAGCGGCTTATTAACACAGTCTCGGACTGGAAAACCGAGTGGGAGGTGAAGGGAGATGCCGGGAAACCCACATTCATGACCAACGCTTGTTGGGATGGACTAAAGAGTTACTGAGTAGACCCTGCAGCTGTGAGGAAAGCTACTCAGTGTTCCACCTCCCGGAAGACGATTGGTCCCGACGGCTTACCAGTCGCAATGCCGAACACTGCGGGCCAAATACCTTTTGGCAGAGTGGCAATACAAATCGTAAGTATCGAATCCATATTTAATTTAAATTTTATTTTATTATGCGGAAAGAACTGTACAGATTACTACGCTTCCAGAATTGAATGCCGCAACCCATAAGAAGAAATTTGGCGTCTTCGTCGATCCACGGTGTGAGCTGCTACACAACAAGGTTGAAGCTGCGGTTCAGGAGCGTCAAACGCGGCTTTCCAAGGAATCCACCGACGGTACTCTTGTCGAATTGAGTGCTCCTGATATCAACGCGATTTATAAGCAGGTATTAAATTAAATAATTTAATTTAAATAATATTTTTTTCCAAACAATTTTTTTTGTAGATCGCTCCAACAAAAAAAGGACGGATTATTGGCATAGGATCCGCCCAAGATGTGTAGAGAGTCACTTCTAACTGGATAGGCGAAAACTCACTTCGTACTCAGTTGCAGCAATCTTGTGCGGAAATTGCTTCGCTAAAGCAAACGACGGATGAGAAATTCGCAGCCATGGAATCCATGATGGATATTTTGGTTGCGGGCAATCCACATGCATCTGCGGCTTTGGAGCTTAAACGTCGGGACCTCGGGATTAGGCCTACGGAGAATGTCAAGGTCGATTTGAACAAGCGAGTGGCTGAAGATCAGGACGACCGTAGCTCTGACATGTTCGACGAATTACTCCGTTAAATAATTTGTAATTTGTAATTAAATTTTGTAAAAACATTTTAATTTTATATCTTAGTTTTATATTATAATTTTAATTTATTCATTTCATATTTTTATTCAAATACAAAAAATTAAATTTCACAATTTTAATAAAAAATAAATAACAAATTTTAGTCCCTAAATCGATGTAAAATATTCATCTTTAAGTAGTTGTAAATAGTTTCGTCTTTAAATAGTTGTAAAATTTTTGTCTTTAAGTAGTTGTAAATAATTTCGTCTTTAAATAGTTGTAAAATTTTCATCTTTAGTTAGTTGTAAAGTTTTCGAGTTTAATACGTTATAACACATTTCGAATTTAATACGTTGTAAAACATTTTGACTCTACTTAGTTGTACATTATATGTTGTAAGTTACTTGCTAAGTTTACAACCAACTTACAACGTATATTTTGCCATCGAGTTTACAACGTACTCTTAATGTTACGACGTTTTTACAACGCCTATTTTACGACGTTTTAACAACGTTAATATTGCGTTGTTAACTTTTACAACTTTTTATGGCTTACGACGTGCAAGACACGACGAACCACGTGGCGTCCCTAATGCGTTGTAAGTGGAGTTGTAAAAACTGTGTTCTCTTGTAATGCAGACCTTAATATGTCGACCATCCCCAATTTTCCTAATTAAACCTTTGAGGATCAAAGGACGAGCAGAGATAATACTGCGCCAGCCATATGACGCCAATGGTCGTAATGGTGTTTCCAGAATACACCAATCATTATAGTAGTTCCCCTTAAATACCCTCGCTAGAAGCAAATTTGGGCATTCAAGAATACGCCAAACTTGTTTTGCCAGAAGAGCCGTATTGAAATCCTCTAATATAAGAAAACTCAAACCCCATTCTGCCTTAGGCCTACCTAACTTTTCCCACTTCTTCCAATGGATCCCTCCATTTGACCCAGAATTCGCCCACCAAAAATTAGATATGGCTAACTGAACCTTCTGAAGCATATACCGTGGGAGCCTATAACAACTCATAATATACGTTGATATAGCCGTGAGGATCGATTTAATCAGAATTTCCTTTCCAGCCTTAGATAAGAATCAAGTTGACCAGGTAGCAACCTTCGCCTTCAACTTATCAATAATAAAAGCAAACACTCTTACTTTTGACCCACCAATATCTTCTGGTAGACCCAGATACATCCCGAGACCTCCTACATTTTGGATATTCAAAATTTGCTGAATCTGAACTTTGATTTCCAACTCAATCTTCTGACCAAATTGTATAGAAGATTTGTCAAAATTAATTTTCTGACATGAGAGACCTTCATACTCTGCAAGAATCATTCTAATGTGTGATGCTTCCGCTTCATTAGGACGACAAAAAAAACAGTGAATCATCAGCGAATAGAAGATTTAGAATTTGTAGTTTTAGTTGTATATCTAATTCCGTGGATCTAATTATTGATAAAATAAATTGTCATAATTTCAACTTAAATATGTAATTCTAGTAGTAGTTATATCGGGTTTTTTTTCAACTAGCATACTAGATTTTAAATCTCGCTCTTACCACTGCAGGTAAGGGGTTCGATCCCTGGTGCCTTGAAGATTTGTAAAGTGACTACACCACTGAGTCACTTGTCCTCAGAGTTATATCAATGTTTTAAAAAACTATTTTTATGACAGGTTTTTAGTCGGATCAAATCATTTGATAAAAACATTTTTATTTTGGAAAAAACTATAATTTAAGAATGTAATAGTACAAACTAATAAAAATAATTGAATTGACTATACAGCGTCTTGTACTCTCTCGACCGAGGTGATTTTTGGGGCGATTTCTAGGTACCTCGTTTCTACGCCGTGTCGGGTTGCGCTACGCGGTCTGGTTCGTGTGGGTGGCTTGGGTTTTTTCGGGGTTCACAAGGGTCGACGAGTTATGAAATCGTGGAGAATCTCAGAGGTTTCGGCTGGTTAGGGTTCCGCGGTGGTTTCAAAGGAGGGTTGATTTCAGTCATTCTTTTTGCGGGGATGTCTCGTGATTGTTTCAACGGCTGAGGTAAGTGGTTCTATCACATACCATATTCTTGGCGAAGAATTGCTGGTTCGTGTGGGTTCTTTAGGGTTTTACTGGGCATTTCCCCTCCCGGTTGGTCTCATATATGTTTCTGGGTTGATGGGATCGAGGCTTTTTGTGGTAATGTGATCTATAGGAAGGTTTTGTTTCTTCGCGTGTTTGATTGGTGTAATTTGAGACAACTTTGTGTTGTGATTAGTATTCAAGTGGGTTGGGAGAATGAATTTGGATTCTATGATAAGATTATCTTCACAGTTGTTGTCTTCATAATGACCCCGACGAAACGAATTTGGTATCTTTCATCACTACCGATTCATTTGAATGCTGAGTTGGGTGTGAATTTGGAAATATTTGGGTTTCTCGGCAATAGTTGTTTCGATTTAAATGGTGGATTGATTTGGTATATTACTCATGAGAGTGGTTCAAGAAGAATTGAGTATTGTAGTGGGAGTTTGGAGGATATGTTCCATTACCATAGGGATACTATAAGAATCTAATACCTATGAGGTTATGGGGGTGAAGATTTTGGGGGATTTAGGAAAAGAAAATCTTTTTCTACTGCTATATATACTACACCTCTGAATTTTCCTAAGTTTTGTCTTTGTAATCCTCAGTTTTTGTTGAAATGGGATTCATGGGGTAGTCTTGAATGTTTTGTTAGGTTTGGTTCCCAAATAATGTATATTTACTTGAAATGTTTTAGGAAATGTGGTGCAGACAGGATGTCTAATTAGAGAGATGTATGCTTTATCATTGGAGGTTTTGACCTGCTTAACTTTTTTACCAGTGGATGCGGTGTGCTTCACTATCTCGGTGTTGTACATTGAGGTAATATGTACTTGTTCCTTTATATTGTGGCACAGTGTATTCTTTTCCACGTATAGAGTGTTGGTTCTAGCTCGTAAGGTCTCCTATAGCTGCATCGGTAGCCAATCTAGTTTTTGCGAGGAAGATAGTGAATCTTACTTCTGTCGGTTATTGGATAAAATTGAGAGGTGTTATGTTGGTGTGGTCACTTTGTCTGCTCTGACTTATCTAGCTCACTCTGTTGATGTTGGGGATAATTGTTTGTACGAATCCAGAATGTTTGTAGTTTTTTCTTTTCATAAAAAGATTCAACTCTATCTGCGGTTGAGTGTTTTTCAAGATGTTTTTCATATATGGATTTGGTTTCTGTTAGTGCCTTTTCTTTTTTGGAAAGTGTTTATTGTGGAAAGTTTGTTCGGTGATTTGAATTATCAGAACGCTATTGGTTCGACAGGGTGTTCCGGTTGTAGTTGGTTGTATCCCCTATTATTAAGGATTCTTCCTTATCTACTTGTTAGGATAACGATAAGAGTCTTATTTGAATCTTATGTTGCTTATTTAAGTGTTTATTTGTGGTTATTTGGTTCATATTACCGTGTAGCCAAATTTCTGAGTTTTCCTCCGCTAGTTTATTTTCAGTAAGCGTCTTTTCTCTGTGTATAACAGAGAGGAACATGTCTCAATTGGCTTTGAACAAGAAGAATTCTGGATTGGGATCTCCTCCGCAAAGATTGAAGATCAAAATCCCAAAACTCGATAATGTTGCACTTTTGGCGAGATGTTCTAAGGTTCTTATGGGGCGTTATCTAAACCCGTGAAGTCAAAATGTGGATACATTTATCTTCTGGATGGTGCAATTCTGGAATTTGGTGGGACGTGTTAGTGGTCTCAATTTAGGTAACGGTCGTTTGAATTTCACTGTGTTACGGATATGGAAAAGTGTTGCTAACAGCTCTATTAAATTTGATGATTGGTGTCGTACGCACCATGGAAAGCAATGGTGGATGTAGACTACGCTAGTCACATTCAGCTCTGGATCCGGATAACTTGGTCTTCCATTCGTTGTATCGGATGAAAGAGGTATATAGTTGGTGGCAAGATCAATTGGGGATGTTATTGCTTTGGACATCCCTAAGGGTCAGGTTTTTTTTTATTTACTTTGTTCCAAACCTCTGGTAAGGAGTTTGAGGAGGGTAAGGAGACCAAGATCATGTTTAAGTACAAGCGACTCGAAGGTTTTTGCTCCCTCTCTTACCGAATGAATCATGCTGCTTCTGTGTGTTACAAAGCAAAGGAGATTGTCCAAAAGGTTGACGTTGAGAATAAGCCAAAAAAGAAGGGAATGGCTGGAAGAAACAAGAGTTTCATAGGTACATTGTTGGGTGGTAAAGCACAACTTGGAGGTTCCTCAAGAGTCCTGATACACACGGGTTTAGATGAGGTTGCGAAACATGGGCGGATCAAGTCACAGAACCAATCGGACCTTGCTACTCCGTATGTGGTATGTCACGAGTTCTTCCTGATATGTTTATTTTTTTGTAAATTCTTTGACATAGTCTGTTGGTATCATGATCAGAATGTTGGGGAAGAAGTGGTTGGGGATAATTTATCCTCCAAGAAGGTTAGGAGGCCATTGTTTCAAGAAGAGGAACAAGTATCTTCAGAGTTGGAAAAGATGGTATCAGGGGTGGATGCAGATCTTTGGATTTTGAAGCAGCAATTCATAGTACTCAAGACGCAAATGACGATGTTATGGCTTCAATCGATGAGGAATTTGCTGCCATGTTACAAAAATGTAAACAAGCTCGGGCCATACGCCGTCCTCCGGGTCCAAGTAAGTTGGGGCCTATTCGCGGTGTGAGCACCAAAAATATGACGACATTGGCGGCTATGTCCCCTCGCAAGTTTTCTAGACTCACTAAGGTCAAGGAAGGGGAATCGATGGAGCAAGATACAGCCTCTGTGCAACTTTAGAGTTTTATGATTTTTACAATTTTATATTGGAATTGTCAAGGAATTGTAAATAAGCTCTCTATTAGTTATTTTAGAGATATTTGGAATAAAAATCGACTTGATGTCTTATTTCTTTCAGAAACTAAAAATATTTTTTATTTATGGAACGAGTCCAATTTCATTTGGGTTATACTTTTTTAACTACTGTGGAACCAATAGAAAAAAGTGGTGGTTTAGCTTTATTTTCTTCCTCATATTTATAATATTACTATAAATTACAAGGATAAAAATATGATTGACATATCGTTGGATCTTCATAATACATGTTCGCGTATTACCTTTCTCTATGGGGAACCAGTACAGGGTTGACGTGGTTTTTTCTGGGAAAGACTAACCATAATGGGTATAGTCCGACTTTCTCATTGGCTAATTATTGGGGATTTTGACAAGTTGTCGGGAAATAATGAAAAACAGGGCAGGAGCCTAAGACACGCTTCTTCTTTTGTACATTTTAATCAAATGATTCGTGCATGTTATCTGATCGAATTTCCAAAATTTGGAAATGTTTAATCATGGCGCACAGTCTGAAATAATGAGGTTATTGTGTTGTGGACTATATAAAGCTTTTGGAAATGGAGAGTGGCATGATCTATTACCTAGATCTGAAGTTGAATATCTAGATATAATAGGGTCAAACCATCAACCAATTTTGGGACATTTTGAGAACTAGGTTGTTCGAACGCGGAAACAGTTTTGCTTTGATAAACGCTGGATTGGTAAACTCGAATTTAAGGAAACTATATTAAATAGTTGGAAAGGATGACGTTTTAAATGGTATTGGTCCCTGGGTCGAAAGATAAAAATTTGTCGAAGGGATATATCCCACTCGAGAAGTCATAATATCCAATCAAGTCGACAAACAATTTCAGATCTCTTGAACAGTGTTGAAGATCATAAATCATGTGCTTTTTGATTACAAGAGATGAGGATATTCTCCGCGAAGCAGTGGGGTACTTTCGAATATTTTTCGGAGTCAAGGGACTCCAAATATAGTTCTTGACGAGATAGAGCCTAGGATAACACCCTCTGATAATTAACTTTTAATGCGAAGAGTGAGTGAGGAGGAAGTTGAGACTGCTCCATTTTTAATGGATCCGGGGAAAACTCCAAGGCCACACGGGATGACAGCTCTTTTTTTCCACACATCATGGGAGGTCCTGAAAGAGGATTTAATTCTTTTAGTTAATAATTTCCTCTATAATGGTTCTTTTGAAGCTCATTTGAATAAGACAAATATATGTTTTATCCCAAAAATACCTAGACCAACTAAGATGGCCGATTTTAGGCCCACCGGTTTATGTAACAAAGGTTATAAAATAATTTCTAAGGTCATGTGTTTGAGGCTTAAACGCATTCTTCCAAAACTAATTTTGGATACTCAGTCAGCTTTTGCTGTCGGGAGGCCAATTTCCGATAATATTTTAATTGTGCAGGAGATGTTTCATGCCTTACAGACTAATAAGTCGGTGAAAAAGAGTTTTATGCCAATAAAAACAAACATGAGTAAGGCGTATGATATAGAGTAATGGACTTTCCTTTAATATCCTTATGCGGAAGTTGGGTTTATGTGAAAATTGGGTTAGGTGTATTATGTTTTTTATAACTATCACTTACTTAGTGCTAATTAGTGGGGTCCCGGGGGACATATAGTTCCTCGGAGGGGACTTAGGCAAGGGGACCCACTGCCATCCTATCTGCTCATTCTTTGTACGGAAGTACTTATTGCATATTTACGGCAGGCTGAAGAGCGGAAAGTCGCAAAGGGTATTTTTATTGTCCGAACTAGTCCAATTGTTTCTCATCTTCTATTTGGGGATGATGGTTTATTTTTTTGTAAGGCTAGCAAAGTGGAAGCGCAACATATACTAGTTATCCTTAAGAAATATGAATATGTATCTGGTCAATTAATTAATGTGGATAAATCATCTATCCAATTTGGTTATGGGGTCTCTGAAGCGATCAAGTCAGAGGTCCATAGTACACTAGGGATCATAAAGGTAGGGGGTGGGCTCCTATTTAGGCCTCCCCGAGAATATATGTGGAGAAAAGACAAGAGTCTTTACTTTCATATGTGAGAGGCTCAAGGGTATGATTAATATTTGGTCCTCCAAATTTTTATCGAAGGCAGGAAAGAAGGTTTTAGTTAAATCTATACTTATAGATATCCCGACTTATGTTTGTCATGTTATCGGTTACATAAGACAGTCCTTAGAACTTTGAATGCTCCTATTGCTAGATATTGGTGGTCTAATTCAGAGACCTCTAGAGGGATTCAGTCGCTTAAGTGAAGGAAATTATGCACACCAAAGGTGAATGGAGGTTTGGGCTTCTGAAAGATAGAGGATTTTAATTCGGCTCTTCTAGCTAAACAACTTTGGCGGCTATTTGAGTATTTGGATTCATTATTGGCTAAAGTGATGAAAGGTCGATATTACAAAGATCAATGTCAATTAACGGTATCAATGAAAACATCTTCATCGTATGCATGGAGGAGTATTTTTCTGCTCGACCTTTGATTAGTCGAGGGCTAATTAAGCGTATTGGAGATGGAAAACATATTCGTGTGTGGAGCGACCCTTGGATCCCGGATACTATGCCCAGACCCGCATATCTGTTGAGTCCGCATTTGTTTCCGGAGCTGACTTTAGATCAGTTTATTGATCACCGGAATGGTACTTGGAAAGAAGTGTTGGTGCACCAGTATTTTGATCCCAGTGATGTTAAGTTAATCTTAGGAATCTCAATGATGGGGGTGGCATTGCACAAGGTCTGGTAGATATTCTGTTAAGTCAGGATATAAGTTAATTGATTCTTCATTACGATCAGATTAGGGGATAATTGGTTCAACACATCAACAGTTTTATGAGAAGGTTGGGAAACTACCTTGTCCTAATAAAATAAAACACTTTGTCTGGCAGGTTTTGATGGGATGTATTGTAGTAAATCAGAACCTAGTAAAGCGAGGGGTTCACTGCGATAGGTGTTGCCCCCGATGTGGGGTTCTGAGTGAGACCATAAGTCATGTGCTTTTTGAATGTCCACCAGCAATACAAGTGTGGGCGTTATCATGTATACCATCGGCGCCCGATATCTTCTCGGATATAACCTAGACTATCTTTTTGGCGTATGCCGGATAATACATATACTGCTTTATTCCCATGGCTTATTTGGCACATTTGGAAGCCTAGGAACTCTTTTTGTTTCTCAAGTCATGACATCGATCCTAACGATATAGTGGTGTTAGCGAAAGCAGACCATAAGGAATGGTTCGGGGTTCGACAGGACTCGGCAAATTCGGTTGGACCAATTGTTGGTCAACCTCCCTACGCAAAGTCATCTATGGATTTTCCCTCCACAGCTAATCACAGTTTTACGGGGTATAAATGTTTCGTGGACGCCTCCTGGAAAAATACTGACCGTCATTCAGGCTTGGATTTGTTCTGTTTTCCAGATTCAGTGGGAGGAGAGCTTATGGATGCTCGCCAAGTTAACCAATGCCTCTCAGCCCTTCATGCAGAGGTGGAAGAGGTTCTCTGGGAAATGGAGTCTCTTCGAGAGCTACAAATCACATAGATGGAGATTTTTATGGACTATGAGACAGTGATTCAGCTATTGGAGCAGCTAGAGGAGTGGCCGGCTTTCTCGGTTTATCAGGAAGAGTTCCTCAGGCTAAGTTCTTTTTTAATAGTTTAGTCTTGTTGCATATTCCCTGGATTTAAAATTATAAGTCAGACACTTTAGCCTGTCGAATAAGAGTGTCTTGCTTATTTTTCTGATGTATTTCTCCTTTCTGGTTTTGGTGATAATATATTTTGCAGTTGAAAAAAAAAACAAATAATTCAAGCAATTTGGCACAATATTTATTATTTGTTTGGTGTATACTAGACAAAATTACCGTCAAATTTTTTTATGGATTATTAGCATATTTAGAAAACGAGAAATAAAAATTATTTTTTAGGTATTGGTAAGGATCCAAAAGATATAGTCTTTTAGGCGGGGATGGAAGGATTAAAATGGATCAATGCTCAGAAAGAACTTTTGAAATATCGTCAAGTAGGGGTAATTAGTTTTTATCTGTTTGGTCAAAAATGGCAAGACCTTCCATTTGTAACCCAAGTTTTATAAGTACAAATGTTTTGTCGTGGAAGAATTCCAATCTACGTTCAAACTTTGGATAGGACTATTACTATTCTAATGGTATTTTCATGGGAGCTCGTGGGGGGTACGGAGAAGCCTTTCTCGACATTGCATTCCAAAGTTGAAGTGTTGCTCTCGGCTATAAAGTCTCTTTTGCATGTTCAATTTTTAGAGGTAGAATTTACAAGAGATTTTGAGGATGTTACCGAGATTATAACAAACTCATAAAAGTGGTTGGCCTTTCAACTATATCTGAAAGAATTTCTTAAGTTGAAATTTTTTTTTCGTCTTTTTTATGTAGTCTTAAAATTTTTATAATACGCCCTCCTACCACCACATGAAAGGGACTATGAATTTTTGATTGTAACCGGTAAACGAGGGAAATTCATATAAAAGATGTATTCTAATACAAAAATATTAAATTTTATTTTCGAAATTATTTGGAGAAAAGATATTGATGCTTTGGAAGCAATCTTTCCGAAAAAGAAGTAGGACAATATTTTTGGTATCCTTTAAAGCTGACAAAATTAAACCATAATGTGGATGATTTCGTTTATAGTATTAGAAAATTAGCTAATAGTTTATTAGTTTATTGTTGTGAATATTTTTTTATCGTTCTTAAGTAAAGACACTGAGATGTTAATATAATTTTAGTTACCAAAAAAATGTGTATAGACAAATATGGTTGTACGAGTCTTCATATTATATATATCACAACTAAAACATAAATATTAACGGTCAATATATTACCTGCTTTAAATGAGAATTAAAGACAAGATACTATTATGAAATGATAATAAATATGTTGCCAATATAGTACATGGTATCTATTTTACTTGTTATAGTGTCGTAATTTCAATTTAAATCAACTTTTTATTTACAGCATCCACAATTAAAATAATCTGCAAATAATTTCCTAACAAAGGAGTTCTAAATTAGGGTGCAAATGATATCTAATCTAGTTGCAGAGGTAAGTTTATTTAAGTCAGCGCATTTGTATAAACCAGGATTAAATACTCCTACCTATATTAGGTAGTAATTTGATTATTGGGCCGGCCAATATAATCGGTGACAAAAAAAAATCTTTTGATGGCTGTCCAATCACATATTAACCATTTGATTTGACTCGAAGAATGGGCCTTTGGGCCTTATAGCTCGGATGAGCATATCTTAATCAATGAAGTCAACGATTCTGCAAAAGGTCAAACAATACTCGTGTCTTGTTCTTCTTCTTTCTCTGCGCAATTCTCAATTTCATCGTCGTAGAGACTTCCGATTTCTCCGAATAACACTTGCTGCTGTTGTAGCTTACGATATCAATTCCGAGAAACGAGATTTCAACGAACTCAATCGATCAAAAGCATTATCAATTTTGTCTGAAGTTGCGTTAATGGCGATGAGATTTCTTCATCTTTATCGACGCTATCTGGAGAAAGGTAATTCTGGAACTACTCTCTCCTTTAGCCGGATTTTAGGTCTTGGTTTCTGGGTTCGAACCTTTTGTAATTACCGAGAGATTTTGAGAAATGGTCTTCAATCTCTTCAGCTTACCGAAGCTCTTGATTTATTCGCTCAAATGGTTGAATCTCGTCCTGTTCCTTCCATTGTCGATTTCACTAAATTACTGACAGCTATTGCTAAAATGAAGAAGTTTGATCTTGTGATTAGCCTCTGTGAGCATCTGCAAATGATAGGAATTTCTCATGATCTTTATACCTGCAATCTTTTGATGAATTGTTTTTGCCAATCTTCTCAACCTGCTCGTGCTTCATCTTTACTGGGGAAAATGATGAAAATTGGTTTTGAGCCTGACATTGTAACGTTTACTTCTCTGATGAATGGATTCTGTCTTGGGAATAGAATTGATGATGCAATGTCGATGGTGAATCAGATGGTCGAAATGGGAATTAAACCGGATGTTGTAATGTATACAACAATCATTGATACTCTTTGCAAAAATAGACATGTGGATAACGCGTTGAGCCTTTTCAACCAAATGGAAGACAATGGGATTAGAGCGGATGTTGTGACCTACACCTCTCTCGTAAACGGTCTTTGTAATTCTGGTAGATGGAGAGATGCTGCTACATTGCTGAAGGATATGATGAAGAGGGATATCAACCCTGATTTGGTCACTTTCAATGCATTGATTGATGCGTTTATGAAAGAAGGAAAGCTTTTAGATGCTAAAGAATTATACAATGAGATGGTTCGAATGTCTATAGCTCCTAATATTGTTACTTATACTTCATTGATAAACGGGCTTTGCATGGACAGTCGCGTTGATGAGGCTAGAAAATTGTTTTATTCTATGGAAGCCAATGGATGTTTTCCAGACGTAGTGGCTTATACTTCTCTTATAAATGGGTTTTGCAAGTCTAAGAAGGTAGAAATTGCAATGGAAATCTTCTATGAGATGTCTCGAAAAGGATTGATCGGGAACACGATCACTTACACTACTCTTATCCGAGGTTTTGGTCAAGTGGGCAAACCTAATGTCGCCCAAGAAGTTTTTAGTCATATGGTTTCTCGTGGAGTGCCTCCCAATATTAGGACTTACAACGTTTTGTTACATTGTTTGTGTTACAATGGGAAGCTAGAGAAAGCGATGATGATATTCGAAGATATGCAAAAGAGAGAAATGGATATTGGTGTCATTACATATACTATCATCATCCAAGGGATGTGTAAAGCTGGTAAAGTGAAAGATGCTGTTGATTTGTTTTGTAGCCTCCCTTCCAGAGGAATGAAACCTAATGTAGTAACATACACAACAATTATATCAGGATTGTTTAGGGAAGGTTTAAAGCATGAAGCTCATGTACTGTTTAGGAAAATGAAAGAAGATGGGGTTTTACCATACTAACTCATGTACTTTAAAACGGTGTCGTTTTTACAGTTTGAACGTTTGACTTTATAATTGTCACATTCGTTACTCCGATTAGAGTTTGTTCTTCCATGGCGCTGAAATTTCACCAACAAATCGTATCGGACCTTCTCGAGGACTCTAATGGCGGATTAGTTATTCTCTCCTCTGGTCTCTCCCTCGCTAAACTTATCGCTTCTCTCATCATCCTTCACTCACCATCGCAAGGAACCTTACTTCTCCTCCTCTCTCCCGCCGCTCAATCTCTTAAATCCAGAATTCTCCATTATATCTCCTCTCTCGATTCTCCTACTCCGACTGAAATCACTGCTGATCTTCCGGCGAATCAGCGTTACTCGCTTTACTCCTCTGGTTCTCCTTTCTTCATCACGCCGCGGATTCTCATTGTTGATTTATTGACTCAACGGATTCCAGTTTCTTCACTCGCTGGAATATTTATCCTCAATGCTCATTCCCTTTCAGAAACCTCCACTGAAGCATTCATTGTGCGAATTGTTAAATCCTTTAATGGCTCCGCTTATGTACGCGCCTTTTCCGATAAACCGCAAGCCATGGTCTCCGGTTTCGCGAAGACTGAGCGCACAATGCGTGCTCTCTTCCTCCGCCGACTCCACCTATGGCCCAGGTTTTGTTAAAATCTTTGTTCGATCATTACGAAGCCATAGTTATGAATTTGTTATCTAGGGTTTCTTCTGGATCAGGTTTCAGCTGGATGTGACTCAGGAATTGGAGCGAGAACCCCCTGAAGTTGTGGATGTTAGAGTTTCGATGTCGAATTATATGATGGGGATACAGAAAGCAATTATTGAAGTTATGGACGCTTGCCTCAAGGAGATGAAGAAGACTAACAAGGTTGATGTGGATGATTTGACTGTGGAGAGTGGTTTGTTCAAGTCCTTTGATGAGATCGTGAGGAGGCAGCTTGACCCAATTTGGCATACTCTGGGGAAAAGAACCAAACAGCTTGTTTCTGATTTGAAGACTTTAAGGAAGTTGCTTGATTATCTTGTTAGGTAATAGCTCTCTGTCGTTTTTCCACATCATCAATGTGCTTCTGAAAATTCTCTTTTTGTAATCCGATCATTGCTTCAAGTTGGGTCGTTCTGCAGTTTCTTACTGCATTTTTTTGTTATGATTTGTGGATTTGTGGGTAGGTATGATGCTGTGAGTTTTCTGAAGTTCTTGGATTCATTAAGGGTATCAGAGAGCTACCGGTCTGTTTGGTTATTTGCAGAATCCAGCTATAAAATATTTGATTTTGCAAAGAAACGAGTGTATCGTCTCGTTAAAGCAAGTGACCAGTCAAAAGAACATGTTAAGAATAAAAGTGGTAAAAAGAGAAAGACAAAGTCTGAAGATGACTCTGTAGAAGCAGGTAACATAGTCTTGATCAACATTGTTGTATCTTGCATTTAGTGACTTGTGTGTTATAACTTATAACTATTTTCTGAAAATTTCTGATAATTGGACCTGAATCAGTGGGTGGGGAAACGGCAACAAATGTGGCTACTGGCATCGTTATTGAAGACGTTCTGGAAGAGGCACCAAAATGGAAAGTCTTACGTGTGAGTGGCTGAGTGAGTTTCAGTTTTAATGACGTTTCTCTGTTACGGTTGATTTGGTGATGGATGTTGGTTTAGCTAGCTATCGCATTTGTTCTTTCTCGTCAATCTCTTTGATTTGACAAATATGTTTCCATGGATTAACTGGAAGGAATCATTTCAAAACCTAATGGTGTGGCCATGATTTATGCAGGAGATTTTAGAAGAGACGCAAGATGAAAGACAGAAGCAAATTTCTTCTGAGAAAGACAATAGTGACAACAATGGAATAGTCCTTGTGGCTTGCAAAGATGAACGTTCCTGCGTGCAGCTTGAAGATTGCATCACAAACAATCCACAGAAGGTTCAGTCAGAGAACCACGTTTAGCTAGAATCTAGACCATGCATTATAACCAATATGAACCCTGTCACTACTGCACACCAAACCGTTATTTTAGAAGCCAATAACCAATTCCATAATTTTTTTGGCCCACACATATCTACTCATTTTATATAGACTTGTGCAGGTAATGCGGGAAGAATGGGAAATGTACCTGCTGAGCAAAATTGAGCTTCGTAGTGTGCAGACACCTCAAAAGAAGAAACAAAAGACTCCCAAGGGTTTTGGGATTCTTGATGGAGTCGTTCCGGTAACTACAATACAGAGCTCGGAGGGTAGCAGTGTTGGCAGACAAGAGCATGAGGCTCTTATGGCTGCTGCATCTTCAATTCGCAAGCTAGCAAAGACAACGGATATAGCTTCTGGAAAAAGTAATCCAGAGGCTCATGTCGAAAAGTCTTCAATTGCCAAAGGAAAGGCAAAAAAGGAATCACCAAGTCGTCGGAGATCCATAAGAAGTTGCAATAAGAAAACGACAAACAGCGAACCTGAAATCTTAACTGGCTCAGAGAATGAAGAAAAAGCTAGTGAAGCTAGTACATCAGGCCCACGAGAAGCCGATGTTGTTTGCCCGAACAGTGCTAAGAAGCTACCACCTGTACATTTTTATGCCATAGAAAGCGATCAACCTATCCTAGATATTTTGAAACCTTCTGTGATCATTGTCTACCATCCTGATATGAGTTTCGTCAGAGAAATTGAAGTATACAAAGCAGAGAACCCTCTAGTAAAGCTGAAAGTTTATTTTATATTCTATGATGAGTCCACTGAGGTGCAGAAGTTTGAAGCAAGCATACGGCGGGAAAACGGAGCGTTTGAATCGTTGATCAGGCAGAAGTCTATGATGATGATTCCCGTTGATCAGGTATGAAACTCAAATCCCAATATTCCAGTTGAAGCAAAGTCTGTGTTCTTTGTTCAAAGTATATGATTTGCTATGGAAGTAGATGAAACTCTAAACCAGAACTTATGGAATCCTCTTGTTCTCCACCCTGGATTCCAGTTCCAGGTTTTTTTCTGCTTTCTTCTCATCCATCTTGTGCTGTAACTTGTAATCAGGATGGGCTTTGTGTGGGGTCAAATTCCTCTACAGAATTTCCAGCTTCAAGTACTCAAAACTCATCAACACGAAAAGCAGGTGGAAGAAAGGAAATCGAGAAAGAGACACAGGTCAATATCTCAGTACTGATCTGATCTCCAAGATTAACTGGATTTGGTTGAAATTTTACTTAAAAAAACCAAATGGGTTTTTGTAACCAGGTAATAGTTGACATGAGGGAGTTCATGAGCAGCCTACCAAATGTTCTTCATCAAAAAGGCATGAAGATAATACCAGTTACACTAGAGGTTGGTGACTATATCTTATCTCCTTCAATATGCGTGGAGAGAAAGAGCATTCAGGATCTTTTCCAGAGCTTCACGTCAGGTCGTTTATTCCACCAAGTCGAAATGATGTCTCGTTATTACAGAATACCTGTTCTTCTCATCGAGTTCTCTCAAGACAAAAGCTTCTCGTTTCAGGTACCCTCACACATTCCAAGCGTTACAGTCAATAAGTATTCATTTTCTCTCATCTTTATCATGTTTTATTTTCCTTTTTTGAAGTCTGCGAGCGATATATCAGATGATGTGACTCCATACAACATCATATCGAAACTGTCACTGTTAGTTCTGCATTTTCCTCGGTTAAGGATATTATGGTCTCGAAGTCTACATGCAACGGCCGAAATCTTCACTACCTTAAAATCCAACCAAGACGAGCCTGATGAGACCAGAGCAATGAGAGTTGGTGTGCCTTCAGAAGAAGGTATCATTGAAAACGACATCAGGTAAAACCAAAACAAAACAGTCTCTTTTTAAAACTACAAAAGCAGTTTCTTTATATACATTGTGGTAATATCGAAATTGACTTATGATGTGAAACAGAGCCGAGAACTATAACACTTCAGCAGTAGAGTTTCTGAGAAGGCTTCCTGGAGTTTCAGACAGTAATTACAGAACAATAATGGAGAAATGTAAGAGTTTGGCTGAGCTTGCGTCTCTGCCTGTGGAGAAATTAGCAGAACTCATGGGTGGTCACAAAGTCGCTCGAAGTCTCAGAGAGTTTCTTGATGCTAAATATCCAACTTTGCTTTAAAAAGAGAGAGGTAACAACACTATTTTTAACTAAGAAGCTCATTATTTAGTTCTTCTTTCTTGTTCATTTGTTACATTTGATGTAGAATTGAAACTAGTCTCGTCCATTTATAATTGTAATAGTTACATTATTAAAAACTTGTTTTCATGATTACATTCTTCTGCAGTTGGAGTGTTAAAAACAATACGAATCTTGTAGTGGTTAGTTAAGATTTTTTTCATTGTCGAATTTTTGGATATATTTTAAAATTATGATAATAGAAATTGCAAACTAATATATAATTGTATATCGCAAATTGCCGATGGTAAGTTCACAAGAGACATACGCACTTGTACATCCTGGGATCGAGTCCCCCCGCTTACATTTGCAAGAACTTAGCTAATAGACCGGCCATTTGTGGCCCAATATTAACAAAAAAAAAAAAAAAAATTGTATATCCACAATCAGAATCAAAACAGCCAAAAAAAAACTCAAAACTCACTTTTTTCTCTCTGAAGAAATAAAATATACTATTTATATAACATGAATTATATATACGCAACAGGTTAAATAAATATGGAAATTTGTACAATCTTGTACATGAGTATTTTATTTCTTCCTGGAATTTTTAAGATAGCGTACAGTCATGACAAGTTGTTGTCTTTCACCTTCAACTTCTGCAAATCTTAGACTTATCTCTGAATATCTCTCTTGCATCTCTTTTAATTCCATCTCCATTAATCCATTTTGCTCTCTTAGCAAGGCTACTTCATTTACCAAATCTTGAACATCGTCTCTGTCAAAAGCAGAAAACAATCAGAAATCATCGCTATATTAATTCTTTGTTTATATTGGTTCATGATTCATGAACACACCTCTTCAATGGCGATACTTCTTTATTTTGCAAAGCAATCGCTTCTGGACCATGCAGAGTTTCACTGGTCTGTTTCATAAATGCATGAAGAGTTATGTTCTAAGTAAAGTATTTGATGATCTAAACTGCAAAAGTTTGATTCTTTTACCTCTTGGCTGTTTTGACTTTGTTCGTTGAGTTTAGTCTGCAGCTCTTCGATTTTGTTCTTCAAATCCTTTTCCTTTTCGATGAACATCTTCGAAGAGGCTTCCACAGCATTCTCCTTCAGTTTAATTTGTTCCTGGATTAAAAAAAATGACATCAACATTAAAGTAATTAGTGAAATAGTGAATGTTCTAGTGTGTGTTAGACACATTACCTCGAGCAGTATTATTCTTTTCTCATTGCAACTTTGCTTGGTTTTTGTGACGTTGTTATCTTCTGCTTCTCTGTTCTCTAGATCTACCATTTCTTCGTATTTCTCCTTTAGCTCGCTTCTCAATTCTGCAACTTGCTTATTGTGATTCTCGATCTCTGATTCATTCTTGGATAAGGAATACTTTAGATCATCACATCGCACTATTGCGGTTTCTAGTTCTGATTTTAGAATGGTAACGACTGTTTCTTTTTCATCTTTGAATCGCTGCAACTCCTCTGCCAAAGACTCTGTTTCTTTCTTGATTGATATGATTGTGCTTGCTAGCTCATTTTTCTCTGCGTTTATTCTTTGCAAAGATGCCTCGGCTTCTTTATTTGATTTCCTTGTCTCTTCTAACTCAAGGCTCAAGACCTCAATCTCATCCTTCAGCCTAGTTATCTCCTGTGTTAAAGCTGCATCAGCATTTTCTTTTTGCCTCTTATGATTCTCTAGGTGCTTGGATTTTTCCACAAGTTCCTCTAACATTCTCTGCATCTCCTTTGTTTTATGATCCGTCTTTTCTGAGAGCTTGTTGACCTTTGCTTCATACTCGACCCTATTTGCTCGAAGTTCATTGTCAGCTTTCCTGAGAAGTTCTTCTAGCCGTTGCTTCTGCATGCGCAGTTCGCGGGTTTCAGTCATTGCTTTCATAGTCATCTGCTCATTTGCTGCAAACGTAGAAGACATCTGCTCAGAGATTCTCTTGAACTCATCTTGGATTTTGCTGGCTAAGCTAGCATTTTTCCACTTTGTCTTCCTCAGGGCATCTTCGGCTTCAATAGCTCTTTGCTCTTGCTCCACTTTAGCACGTGTGACAGCTTCGATATCTGCCTCAAAGGTCTGAGCTTGTTTCTCGAGTTCTTCTTCCACACCCTCAATCTGTGCTTCAAGTTCTTTAATGCGGCATAGAGATGCAGAGAACTCCTCGGATTGCTTCTTGAGCTTACCTCCTAGGCTCTCTACTTGATTTTCAAGCTCATTCACGTTTACAAGAGAAGAGGAACATTCATATTGCATCTTCAACTGTTCTTGCACCTGGCTTTGCTCTAGCTTGTACGAGATATCGTGATTTTCCTGCTTAAGTATCTCATAATCCAGAGAAAGCTGCTCCACCTGTATCTCAAGATCATCTTTGTCTCGTTTATAGATCTCTATCTCGTTGTAGAGGTCAGTGATCCTTCGCTCCAGGACGTGTGCTTCTTTTGCATCCATATGTCCTTTCACAAGCTCATCCAGTGCCTTTTGATCCTCATCTTCATCTGTCTCACTTGTGCAGGACCTTCTCCTTGGTTCTTCAGTGTTGTTTTCGCAGGTTCTTGTTCTAGGAAGATCGACTGTTTTCCTACGTCTTTGCCCTACCATTGCTTCTAGATCTTTCACAGCAAGGATCAACTCCGTATTTGATTCTTGTGTCTTTTGAAGCTGTAACCGTAGATTGGAATTCAGATCTTTCTCACAATCCAGTTCTTCTCGGGTTTCTTCTAAAAGAACATTAAGATCCCTTCCTGCAAAGTGCAGCGTGTTCCTAATTTTTGCCTCCTCCTTTCGTTTATCCGATGCTTTAATACTCTCATTATCCGCCTTCAGCGAATCTCTCTCCTGTTTTAGGCTAGTTACTTCCCGCAAGAGATCCTGACTTCTTTTGGTCTCTTTAACAATTTGTTTCCGCAGGCTCTGCAGCTCTAGTTCGGAAAGATCTGCTCGCCTTGCCAAAGTTACCAGCTCGGCTTTAAGCTTATCTATCCCGTCATCCGAGGAAGTCCTTGTGGCATCTCTTGGGATTGTATCATTTGTACTATTCGTGGAATCATCAGTGCTGATTCCTTGATCAGAACTTCCTGACCATTCGGATTCTGATATATGAGGCTCTTCGTATGTATTTGTAACCGCATGGTGATGCATTGTTGAGCCGTTTTGCTGAATATGATTTCCCCTGCTTCCAACTTCTCCCAATGTATCCAGTTCAGCGATACTGTCAAAACTCGAAAGCGTACTATCCGATTCAATCGATGCTCGACGCCTCAACTCAGCAGTCCGGGAAGCTTTACCAAATAGACCTTCCTAAAAGAACAGACACATATAGAACTTATAACTGTTAGATATACCAATAGCTTCATAAGTCAAAAATATGGAAAAGCCATAACAGAACATAAGTACTGTACCTCTTGTGAATCATTTTTATGGCTTTCATCTGCTTCAATACTCAAATTGGATTTAAAATCTTGACCCCATGATCTTTTCCCAAAGCTATCGCTTTCTTTTACCACTCTGTCGAGCAACAGACGAAACAGAGACTCTTTGTTAGAACCCATTGAGAACAAAGACTTGCAATAACTTGAGAGAAGAAAAATTCATAATAGCAGAGCCCAGTTTCCTATACCTTTCTGGATCCGCATTTTCTAGCTGCCTTTGTATAGATACCTGAACAATGAAAAACCCAGTTCGAAACTCAGTATCCAAGAAAAAAAAAATCATTCAAAAAACAAATAAGCAGAAATCTTGTGAACTGTAATGTCCCATGACAAACATTAATGCAAGAAAGAGACAGAGAGTGAGAAAGCTAACGTGCAAGATTGCTTTTGAATTTGAATTCTGTATAGGAAGAGAAACGTTGCAAGGCTTGATTGCATCAACATAATCAGCAAAGTCAATCGAAGACTCTCCCACAACACCAGATTTTGTAGATCCCTGCAAAAACAAGCTAAGAACATCTTAAGAACAATCTAAAAATCTCAGAAAACTCTTCCAAACTCTGAATTAGTTTTAGTTTCCTCACCGTCGTTGACACAATAAAATGATAGATTCTCTGATTAACCTTCTTCGTCTTCACATCCTGAAGAAACTTCACCGTCTCGTGAACCGGAGATTCCCACCGGCAATGTCCGTCGAGCACCATAGCCTTCTCAGGCTTCCCCGTCGGTTTCCCAAAATCTTCCGGAACTAGAGAGATCGTTAATCCCTCTGCTTTCAACTGAGTCACCTAAACAAACAAACAAAAATCTCAATCACTCCAATGCTTCTAACTACAATACAAGATCTAAACTCCAAAATCCGAATTCAGATGATTTTTTGGTAAGATATTTTAATTGTTCATAAATTCGAAAAGTGAAATTAACTATTAATACAAGTCATATCAAATGTCAGATTGACTTTATTTTCCCCCAATTTCTGAGATTTTCAAAATCCAAGCAACGATCGTCGTCTACATTATCCCAGTAAAATCTCCTATCAAGTCGCCTCCAAAATTTACAGTACAAAATCGAAGAAAACCTCGGAAATGAGAATAGTGAAACTACCTGAGTCGCATGAAACTGCAACTTAAAAACGATTTTGATCTTATTCTTCTCGCTCCGCCATCTCGCTGACTTAAACATCTCCACCGTCGACTTTGAGTATTGATCGCCGCAGAATCAGATTTCCTACCGGAGATACAGGCATTCTCGCTTAGAACCAGCCATTATAAACACGCCTTCTTCAGTCCAGTACGGAGTAGAGTAATGACTACAAATGGCTTGAAGAACACATCACCAGTAGCAAATTACGACTACTCCGAGTCAGCTCAGTGAATCGGGAACGAGTTATGTCAAGAGGAAGAAGACACGAGCGTTAGCTCACCAGCGGATTTTTTATTAAATGGGACAAAAAAAACCAAAAGTAGATCTCAACAGGCTGACGATTCGTTCTTTTTTTTGTTAAACAATTTTTACTATCTTTTAACATCATTATCCCAACCCAAATTTAGCACAAAGTATCTAAATCAAATTCATAAAATTAAGAGAAAAGATAGGTAAAAATCATCATCAATTAAGTAGACAAATAGAATAATTTAAGAGCAAAAGTACTGAGTAAGTGTATTGTTTGTATGCGTAATGTTTTTTTTTTTTTGTCAATATTGGGCAACAAATGGCCGGCCTATTAGCCAAATTCTTGCATATACAAGCGGGAGAACTCGATCCCAAAATGTGCAAATGCACATGCCTCTTGTGGACTTACCACCTGCCACTAGGCGTAATGTTCAAACGTAATTTTTTTGTAAAGACTTTCTCCTATATTTATAAAGAATAAAGATGGTTACAACAAGTTCCAAGTAAAATATAATGCATTGTTTGTTTAGATTTGATGTTATTTCAAAAATATTATGAAATATTTGGAAATATTTTATAGCGATGAAAAATGTTTCTATACTTTTTTTTAGTAGCATATTGGCTAAATTTTCCTATTTTGAAATAGAGTAAATTGTCGAGATAGAATGATTACCGAAATAATTCCCTAAAATAAGATACTATTTCAGACATTTTCTCGTACCAAGATAGGAAACTTAATAAACTGTGAAATTATTCTAGTTGAAGAGTTGGATGCAAAATCCACCTTCAACAATTATTTTTAAGACATTAATTATATAGAGTATGTTGTATCACCAAACCGAAGAAATAATAAGTTTATGTCAAAAAATTAGCCTAACAATTCTAGGAAAAATGAAATATATTAGTTTATCTAATAATTATATTTGTAATCTATTACAACATAGGCTCTTAGTTGGCAGCCGACCCTGTTTTCCAATGAATTATTTTTGTTTGTAAAAAAGTCAAACTAAAAATTATTTGTGTTTATAAATATTTAAGACAGATTTTCTAGTTCTAATATTAGAAATTTAGACTTTTTTTTTTCCAACGACAAAATATGATAATATAAAGAACATTAGAACACCGATCCTACTCTCTCGGCTTCGCTATAGACCTTCCCGACATGCCTGAGCTAACCCATATGCCTTGTAGTTCAGCAATCTCGGGATAACTGATAGAGTACAACTTCTAAAGAGTGATTGCAGTCGTGTATAATCATCCTGATATGTTTCGAAAGTCGGCCAGTCCTCTGGATGCTGAAGAATATGCCACACCGACTCGTAATCAGTCGAGACCTTAACCACCATCACCCGCCTCTTCACTAACGCCTCCAAAGCCCGAATGACCGCTTCCAACTCAGCCACCGGTGTCCTCTCTCAGATCCCGCCAATTCCTACTCCACTGAATCTGGAAATGCTATCCAACCAAAACCCGAAAATGGGTCGGCTGCTTTCCAGGAGGCGTCCCCATAACACTTATATCCGGTGAACGACTGATTAGCTGTGGTTCGAATCCAACTTGCAATTGTCGGTCATAGACCTCGACGAGTCTATTGGAATCTCACTTCTTTTTCGGACCCTAGACCACTCCTCATGATCCAGGAGCGCCCTTCGTAATAATATAGGGTCTACACATCACTATTCGAAAAACAATAAGCATTATGCTTTCCATATTTGCCATATAATCCAAGGAAAAGCTTCCCTTTCCAGTTGTTGTGAACTTCGCGAGAACAAGAAATCTAAATTATACCACATAGAATCCCTCGGAAACACTCCCGGTGCCGAAGGAATTGGGGATAGTGCACATACTTGGAGGGCTGGTGGACAGTCAAAAAACACATACATCATTGACTCTTGGTCTGCCGCACATCTCGGACATCTTGGATCCCCTCCAAAGCTACGTCTGGTCAGATTCTGTAAAACAGCTATACTTCCTATCAAAATCTGCCATATAAAATGTTTAATTTTTTTGGGCAATTTAACTTCCAATTTTTGTGAAAGAAAGAATCCAGGGAAGGCCCCATCTGTAGTTGGTTCTCCCCTGAAACCCCTCCACATAGTGCATATCCTGACCTAACCGTATAGCGGCCAGTCTTAGTAAAATACCACCCCCACTTATCTACACCATCCACTTTAGGTATATGTATAGCCAAAATTAGTTGAGCATCTCTAGGCTCAAAATACTGACAGACTAAAATCTCCTTCCACTGGCCCGTATTACGATCGATAAACTGATCGACTGTTATATCTGGATAAACATGTAAGTCCGAGCTTACAGCTGGACGAGGATACACATCCAGAATCCATGGGTCTGTATATACCCTAGTCGTATTGCCATCACCAATTCTCCTAATAATGCCCCTAATGACTAAAGTTTTACTAGCCATAATGCTCCGCCAACCATACGAGGATCCACCCTGTTGTTGGGCATCCAGTATGCACTTTCTTTTATAGTATTTACCTTTCATTACTCTAGCCAAAAGTGTATTTGGGAACTCTAGAAGTCTCCAAAATTGCTTTGCCAATAGCGCCAAATTAAATTCTTCTAGTCTACGAAAACCTAAACCACCTTCCGTTTTAGGTCGGCATGAATCCTCCCATTTTTTCCAATGTATTCCACCTGATGTAGGCGAATTTTCCCACCAAAATCGTGTAATAGCAGCATGCACTCTCTGAAGTAGTACTTTAGGGAGCTTGTAACAACTCATCGCATAAGTTGGCAATGCGGTGAGTATCGACTTAATCAAAATCTCCTTGCCCGCTTGCGATAGAAATTGTGTCGTCCAATTAGCTATCCGGGATTCCAATCTCTCTGCGACATAAGCAAAAATTTGGACTTTTGATCCACTCAGACTCTCTGGTAGTCCTAGGTATGATCCTAGCCCTCCCGTGTTTTGTATCCCCACAATAGTCCGAACAGCTTCTATGTTCGCCTGAACTACTTTGTGTCCAAATTGAGTCGAGGACTTATCAAAGTTAATCTTCTGCCCCGAAACCGTTTCATATTCATTGAGAATGCGAAGTATCATTATGGCCTCCCCTACAGTAGCTTTACAGAAAAATATTGTATCATCTGCAAATAATAAATGTGACCCTGATGGACCGTCCCCTGCTATCCTAATACCCGTTAAGAGACATTGCTCAACAGCTTTATTTATTTTGGCCAATAAGTACCTTTGTACACAATATAAACAAATATGGTGAAAGAGGGTCACCTTGTCTTAACCCCCTCTTTGGTACAATTCTTCCCCCGGGAGCCCCATTTACCAAGACAGAGTATTCAACACTAGATATACACCATATAATGCATCTAACCCATTTCTCACAAAAACCTAATCTAATCAGCAGAGATTGTATGAAATTCCATTCCACTCTGTCATAGGCCTTACTCATGTCAGTCTTTATGGCCATAAAAGTATCCCTCACAGTACTATTTGTCCTGAGAGCATGCACCATCTCCTGAGCAATCAAAATGTTGTCAGAAATTAGTCGCCCAACAACAAACGCCGATTGCGTCTCCGACACTAACTTGGGTAACACTCTTTTCATTCTCAGACATAAAAGTTTAGAAATAATCTTGTAACTAATATTACATAGACTGATTGATCTGAATTCAGTCATTCTAGTTGGACGTGGCGTCTTTGGAATAAGGCAAATATTTGTCTTATTCAAAGCTTTCTCGAAATAACCTCGTTCCAAAAATCTATTGATCATTCTCACTAAATCAGTTTTAACAATGTCCCCAGAAAACTGATAAAACTGAGCCGTCAATCCATCCGGTCCTGGCGTTTCGTCTGGACTCATCAAGAAAATAGCATGTTTAACTTCCACCTCATCCACTGGACGTATCAGAATCTGATTGTCTAATTCCATTATTTTTGCATCTAAATCCGTAATCGGACCCAGATGCCCACCACTCGTGGAAAATAGATTAGTGAAGTAGTCAGATGCTTCTTTAACTATGTCCACCTCTTTGACCACTCATGTGTCATTCCTAGTAACTAAACCTGAGATTTGGTTTTGCACTCGTCTTTGTTTGATTCTAGCACGAAAATTTTTTGTATTCTCATCGCCTTCCTGAAGCCATTGAATTCTGATTTTCTATTTCCAATACATTTCCTCTTCCAAATATGCCTCTTTCAATTGACGAGTAGCCTCTTCCATTTTCTGTGGATCCGGTATAGATTCACTGACACAGTCGTCGACTAATCTTTTCAAATCTACTATCTTATGTTGACCAGATTGGACATTAACATGTCTCCAATGTGAAATTTCCTTCCGGCACCTGTTGACCTTCTCCGAGAATGAAACACTCTGATTTCCACGTAAATTATCTAGAGCCCAACTACGTTGTACTATATCTCGAAAACCATTTTTCCCGATCCATCTCTTATCAAAGCAGAAGTTTGGACGTTTATTAATACGTTCTTCTTTCTGAAAATTCCCAAATGTGAGACCCTATCATCTCCAGATAATTTATTTCACCAGATGTAAATAAGTCGTGCCATAACACATTACAATAAGCCTTGTCCAGACAGCACCGGACGACCCCATTTCTTCGAAAACCTTGCCAAGACCAAATATTCCCAAGTTTCGGGAATTCTAACATACTGCAATCTCTGATCATTTGATTGAATTGATAAAACGATTGATGACATTATTTGACCCCTCCTTGTTTTTCATGATTTCCAGAAATCTCATTAAAATCCCTAGTGATTACCCAGGGTCCTACTCTTGTGATACCCATTCGAGTTAACCGTTCTCAGACATCTGCCCGGTTTCCTTTAACCGGTTCTCCATAAAGAAAAGTTATATGTGATCTGACATACATTATATCTAATGAAATATCAATCATATTCATATTCTTACAATTTACATTGACTTTATAATTATTATTGTACAGTAAGGCCAATCCACCACTAAGCCCATTAGGTTCCGTTGTTACCAAATTACTAAAATTAAAATGCAATTGTAACTTTTCCAACAAAAGATTTTTATTTTTTGTTACTGAAAGAAATAAGAAATCTGGTCTACAATTTTTCCAAATGTCACGAAGATAGTTTATTGATAACTTATTGCCAATCCCTTGACAATTCCAACATACAAATTTGAAATTCATAAAATTAAACTATTATGAGAGCTTTTATCCTGCTCCTTATTCTTGTTGTCCTTTTGCTTACCCAACCTAGGCGTCATCCTTGGTGATCCTATTATGGCCAACTTTTTCGTGGATATACCTCTCAAAGGTGTTGCCACTCGGCCTCCTAATTTTCCCACGCCAATCTGCGCTTTTGCAGCCTTCTTCGCCTTGAATTTCTGCAACTTGGCAGCCATTTTCTTATGGACCCGAGCCTCTTCTTCTACTGTCAGCTCTTCTTTGCTGCTCATTACAGCCTCCATGGCTATCTCCTCCAAAATTTTCTCCTCTATCTCATTAGTCTCACTCATGACGAGGCCATCTATCGCCTCCAATTGCTCTGGTGTCAATTCTGGAATTTCCTGATCGACAGCTTCTAAGACTCCTAAGTCTGCATTTTCTGCAATCCGTGAAGTACCACTAGTCTCTATTTCAAGCTCGGTTTCAGTCTCCTGAAACCAAGGTCTTCTGACCTTTTTTGCTGAACCCATTTCCTGATTTGCATCCGCTTCAGGTTCCTGAAAGGAGCACAATGTTAATATGTTAATAACCAACTTATAGTATAACATACAGTCTTTTAACACAGCCTTTACCTTGACTTTTAACTTCGATATATGCTCAATTATTGAGGTATCATGTCCTCTTTTGTCGCCTACACTTTTACTCTCAGCCATGTTTTCCTTAGCAGCCACACCTAGTGACTTTTTCCCATATAGCACAGCCCCTTTAAAGCTTTTATTACGATCTAACTGTGGGGGTTTCCTACTTCTTTCTCCACTAGATACACGATTCCCAGCTTTCATTTTATCGCAAACATTGGAATCATGTGTCATTCTAAAACACATAGAACAATACCCTTCTAGCCTCCTATATTCCAGCATGATTTTCGACTCTTTACCCTCCTCAAATTCGACCACCGATGAGAAAATCAAGGGCTTGGAACAAGGCAGTTCCATTAATACTTGACCCTTGTCTACCTCTATTTTTAGGACCACTCCTACCAAATTAGCCACTACTCTTATAAACTTCTTCTACACGATACTCAAATGGTATACCTGTGAACCTAAGCCATAGTTTAATCGTGTTTGGATAGTCTGCACCTGCCATGGGTTTCCATGGGGCATATGAGACCATCCAACCATCGAAATTTATGGATCCGTATTGCAAAACACTTACCAGGTCCTCCTCAGACTTGAATTTGAATTGGAAGCGTCCGTTGCCTAAATTTAGGCCCTTAACTCGCCCCACAAGATTCCAGAACTGTGGCATCCGGAAGATAAATGTATCAACATTCTGGACCTGAGGATTCAAACAACGCCTCATTAGCACTTTCAAACTTCTGGCTAATAAGACAGTATTATCTATCTTAGGTATTTTAATTTTTAAAACTCTAGGTGGAGACTTTGCACTCATAGTTTTCGTTTTAGCGTTTATGTGTGACATCGATTTATTAAAATCTTTGCCTATACTTAACGCATAAAAAACCAGTTGAGCTACTTGAGAAAGCTTCTGGTTCGATTTATCCTTATTTAAAGACCCCAAATATAGATAATACACTATTTGAAAGTTAGTTATCTCAAGCAACTCCTTCCTAGCTTTTAGGGTAATTTCCAGAAAACTTGTAGATAAGATCTCTTGAAACAACCTATTTAAATTCGAAAACCCTAAAACTAGGTTTGTGAATCTATCTTTTATCATCATTGAAGACTTAATCAATGAGAATCTACAAACCCGCCTAAACAAAAGATTATCCATACCGAACCAACCTCTAGGAAGTTCAGCTAACACGTGTTTGGCAACTGACATCTTCCTAGTCACTTGATCTTGATCAGCTACGGTCTTGAGAACTCGTACCAAGATGAGGTCGATTAATCTCTTACTCCACTTTACCTACCTGCACATTAGTAATTCCCTATTAGAGGTGGTAAACAATATCAACATATGATCAGACTAATTTGTAATTTCCTCATTGAAATCATTTATACTCTTTCCTAATCCACATTCATTTGTTACTCGGTTGTAAACATGTTTTACCGAAGCCTTTAATGTAAACCTCCAAATCGAAACTGACTTAGTAGTGATAGATAAATCACTTACCAAATTCCAGCCAATCCAATTGACATGATTAATTCTCAAATAGTCCTTCTCCCTCCTCAGAACTGCGTGGCTCGATCCCGTAATTTCATACAATCTTTGAGCCAAAATACAGTTCCGTCGAGTTAAAAATAATAAGCAACTTTCTGCCAAAAACCCAATACATAACCTCTTATAATGAATACTATTACCATATAAGTTATTTACTTCCAACCATGCTTGGAGGTTAGCAATGAACCAACTCCAAAACACATCGTGAAAAGTCCATTTCAGAGCCCCGATAATAGTCTTCCTACACCGAATTCTCTTTGAGTACCACATATCTCAGAATTTCAAGATTTCTAAGCTTCGAACCCTAGAATCTTGGTTCCCGTTAAAGTCATCGCCTCTAGAGTTAATGTTACTAGAATCGACCATTCAAATGGGTTTACCAACGGTAAGAACCCTAGTTCTACCAACCAATGTACTATCAGAGATCTAAAATGCCTCATAGACCTGTGGAAACCCTTACCTTATCGTTGGATCTCCACCCGAAAATGAGATTCACTTTTTCCATCCCCTTCCTCCGATTTCGTCTTGAAATAGAAACCCTAAAGCACCGCGACTCTTCCCAAACCAGATTGTTCTCCTATCCTCCACCTCCACCGCCAGGTTAACGCTCCTTGGCCGCCACCAATTCCCTCCTTGCCGCCGTTTAATCACCTCAGGGAATCGCCTCCGAAATCGCCGAAATCGCCAACTAATCTTTTAGTCCTTAAAAATACATTCTATTAATTGAAAATAAGTAAAAAATAAAATATTTTAGAAATTTTGATTGTAATTCATCTTTTGTAAATTTAATCCACACGAGTGGTTTTCCAACATATTTCAATGAAATTTGATTTGATTATATGCATCTTATATTTTGTTCATTTCGAATTTTTTAGGTATATAAATATATTAAAATATTTAAAAGAAACTTGTATCAACCATACTAATTCTTATTCTTGCCTGCAGTTTTTAAAAATGTTTATGCAGTAGAAAATTTTGAACCCCGTTAAAATTATCAACTATAATATATCTGTAAACATTAGATCAATTTTTTTTGTCAACGACAAATTATATTGGACCACAATTGATCAGTCCAATAGCCAAATTCCTATATAATGTAAGCATGAGAATCGATCCGAACTATGCAAATGCGATTCTTATATTAGATCAATTTAATTAATAAATTTGTAATATACATTTGAATGTATTAAAAAATTGTACCGACAGATTTTGGAGAAAAGATATGATCAATAAAATAATGTAATACCGAAACGGCACGCACTACAGGTTTTTTCATTGAAAGGAAATTAGCTTTGTTTTATTACGAATTTCTTTTAGTCATTTTTATTTGATTTTATAGTTGAAAAAACTTGGATGTTTTCGGTGGAGGGAACAGTGACCCATCAGCACTGAAATGACGTATTTGTCCTTCAAACTCCTAAGAAAATATCATATTCGATTATTCGTAATTCACGCTAGTAAGGATAATATAGTCAATCAAATGTGCATGGTCGTTGGTCTGATGATGGTACACTAAAAAAGGCTATGACATTTAGTCAACTTTAACGTTAATATCAATATTAAAATTATTTCTTTTGTTAGAGAAGATTAACGTTATTATTTTTTTGTCAACGATAAATTATATTGGACCACAACTGGCCGGTCTAATAGCCAAATTTTTATATAATGTAGATAAATTATACCGTCTGTCACTAGGCCAGATGTCATTTGCTATTAACGTTATTATTAGTTTAACGTTTTTCATCATTTATTAATCTTCGTATTTAATGATTACTTATTAAATAAACGTCTGCTTTAATCACCTACCATTTGTAATATTACCTGAGAATTCGTTGCTTAGATTTTACTCAATGAAGTATTGAAGGGCATTACTCTTGTCATAAAATAAATATCATAATATTTGAATATAATTATAAGAAAAATGGCCATTTCCCTAGTTTTAATGTATAACATTACAAAATCTAATATGTTAATATTTAATACTTCTATTTAATTGTAACATATAATATTTAAATTCTTGTAGTTGATCAAGTGGAAAGATTCTGACATTTGTAAAAAAAATTACCGAAATTTGATTTCATAAAATTATATTGTCTTTTGTAATATTGGATATTAGAAGGTAGTTTGAATTTTGAATTGAAATTCGTCAGTTCAACTATTGACAAAAAAATGTGAATTGTTTCAAATTTTCTTCAGTTTTATTTTCAAATGTTTTAGTAATATTTTTCTCGTCTTATTTTGTTAAAAATTCAAGTGAAATGAACTTATTAAAATAAATTTAATATTTAACATAATTTTATCAATTATGATAAAATATTACAATAACTTTTACAGTTCTAAGGTAGATATTAATTAGATTTTATATGAAAAGTTATACAATATTTTATAAAATAAAACTATAAAAAATACATAAAAATCTAAATAAAAAGAGAGACAAGGGAGTATAAAGATTGTTGAAAATAATGTGAGTCGTTTCAAAGTGTCAATCAACTTTACAATGGCCTAATTAGAACACAAACTTTCAAAACTTTACCAAGTTTTCCCAAAGGACCAAAAAGCTGATGAAATTGAGAATTATTATATACAACTATAAAGCATTTAAAATCAGTTAAGAGACATGTGGCATAATTTTGCCAGTCTGCTTTATTAAATAATGAATATTAAAGTTATGAGTTAGTGGACATGGAACATGCAAATACTTTGATAAGCAGTGTGACATCAAAACCTGATAGTTAATATTTTGTCTTTTGGTTAATACATTCCAATACTTGTGGGGGTTTATAACCAGCTGTCTTTTTTCTTCTTACCTTATACAACCAAACTTAATTATTATAACAATTACAATTTTGAGAAAAACGGTTTGTGATACTACCAAAAACTTGGTGTCCTCTGTC